>CM076581.1:93563427-93619644 GCA_034641835.2 Pinus albicaulis
TAATTTAATGCAAAAAGCCATTATGTAAAAACTTATACATCACTAAACCTTATATATATCTCTTCTCGTTTGATTCTAGTAAGATGAAATGTCTAGGCTTAATGAAAGATTTATGGGTTACTTTACTCCAATACCCTGGAAAAACCATAATCATGGATATTGTAGTAGGTGTTATCCATCCTAAATATGAAATGTTGTTATCTTTCTCATGGGGAGCAAAATTCCAAGGATATCTACAATTAGACATGCCTTATGCCACTATTTTAGTATTTGGCCAACCCAAGAAACTTTATAGAGAGACTCTAATGAAGTAGATGGTTAGTAGTGTAGAAATACCTTGAAATTATCCCATTTATTCTACACCTACTGATATGGACTCTTTCATTTTATGTAATTCTGAAACTGGTATAGAGAACAACACAAAATTAAAACAGAAAGAGAAATACCCAAATAGTGAGAAAATATTTCATGAATCAATGTGGCACCTAGATTTTGATGGATCAGGGAATAAATTAGGAGTAGGAGCATGATTTTGGAATCAAAACATGGAAAAAAACCATTCTGAAGGTCATGCCTTTAGATTAAACTTCAAATGTAGAAACAACATGGCATAGTATGAAGCTCTGCTTTTAGGATTGCAGATTGTTAGAAATTTAGGAGGTAAAAGAGTTTCTATCATGGGAGACTCTGATCTAATTGTAAAAAATATTAGAGGAGAATATTTAGTATATAATCCTATATTAAGAAAATATAGAGGAATAGTTTTAGATCTGATTAAAGAATTTCTTGAGTGTGAGTTCGGTGTAATTCCTAGAAAACAAACATATAAGCACACGATTTAGCAACCTTTTGTAGTACCCTATTTTGGTAAAACATAACCCCCCCCCCCCCCGCATTTTTAACTTATGTACTTCAAATAACGGGGACCCTTTCTAAAAAATTCTTGGCTAAGCACCTATTAAGGTTTTGATTAAGTTAATTATTTTTTAATTTTGTAAATTTTCATTTTTATCAGATTTCTATTTTGATTATTTCATTGAATTTGGTTTTTCATAAGCTTTCCAATGATACTTGTTTCACTTCATTTGGTCAAACAATTTGTAAATGGCACTCCTTTGAAGTTTTGATTATTTTCTCGCTTGGGTTAAAAATGTATAAATGTACCAATATTTCAATTCTCATAGTTAAAATAGTCATTCATTGTAAATATTAAACTTTTAGTTTGTTTTTACTATTTTCACCTTTTTCCCCACTATCCAAACTTTTTATTTAACTTATTCATTTTAATGATTATACCTCCGCCCATTTAACTTATTCATTTTAATGATTATACCTCCGCCCACCCACCGAACGATCGTGCTACATAACATTAACCTTACCACATTATACATTACAAACCACCGCTTAAAATCTAGTGGTAGAACCCCTTACCTTTTCGCATATCGGCCATCAAAGAAATCTTCACCACATTCATATGCTATCTTTCTGAAATGCCGATGCGATATTATATGGGACCCACCACATCACTCACATCGCATATCTTATTGTTTTATTGTGAAAAAATTTACTGGAAACCGTCTCTAACTACAATTTGCGATAAACCTTTAACTTTGCGATTTTTGATTTGGTCCCTACCTACCACGTTACATGCCTACCACTCCTTCACTCCCAACGCACATCGCATATATTAGTTTTTATTGCCAAACATTCATCGCTACCCATCTCCAAGTGCAGTTTGCAATAAGTTTTGACTTTGCGATTGTGATTGGCCTCACCTCTACCAACCACGTCACTTTATTTTACCGACAGTCCCTCCTCTATTACTCCTTTATCACTCCATACTCTTCCTCCATGCCTCCTCTCTCTCTCATGTGATGTGCATTTTTTATATTTTTTAAATTATTAATTAAAATAAATTATATTATATGATCTTATAATTAGTATTATATTTTAATTATAATATTTTAATTATAATTTAAATATAATTTAAATTATAATATTAATATAATATTTTAATATTTTAAATAATCAATAAATCATTTTTTTATTAATTAGTTTAATTGTATTTTTCAATTAGTTTTTATTAAAATTAATAATGTAATTATAAATTAATAGAATAGATAATTATAACTTAATTTAGAATTAGATTATAACTAAATTAGATGAATAATATAATTGAAATTAATTAGATTTAATTAATTAAATATCATAATCTAATTTAGGATTAGAATTTAAATTTAAATTTTGATTTTTTAGCCCAAGCAACAAAAATTCCATATTTTTAGCAATTTTAATATACCAATTTTAGAGGCTCATAAATGGATTTTTACTTGGCCAAATGAGGCCCAGGATAGCTCATTGGAAAGAAAAAATGATGGAGATTATTCCTGAAGAGGTTTCATTTCTAGGTTTGATCATTTATTGGGTCTAAAATTCAGAAAAATTTCGAGTTACGAATTTTTCAACAAAACTAATTTTCTAAGTTTTAATTTTTGCATTTTAGTTTGTCACAACTTCTTATGAGTGCACATCCATTTGTCTATGTTCTCTTTGGCCAACTAGATTAGCATAGAGATCAAAATAATCCTTATATTTCCTTTCAATTATTTATTTAATTAAGTTTTAATTGGATTTATTTTAGTGTCTAGATTTAACATTTTGATTTTATTTTCTCATTTTAATTTTGTTTTTGATTTGTTTTGCATGAAAACAATTGAGAAGATGAGAAGAAAGAGATCTCAATCAATGAGAAAGCTCCAAAAATTGAAAAATATGATTTTGAACCAATTACAATTGATGGAGAAAAACCACTCTTCAAACAAACTTTCCTATGAAGTAATCCTTTTGTAAATTTTATAAATAGCAGATATCAAAATGAAATAGAGGCTTCTCTCCTCTACAATTCTAGAATTCTAAAAGCACTTCTATAATAGGAATATAGATTTGTAGGGTGAGAGGAGAGGAATCTCAGATCTAGAGATTATTGAGGTTTCTCTTTTACATTCTGAGTTATGTATAATGAATGGAGTCTTGCACTACTGTAGCTCTGAATTTGAAAGTAGAAGTTCAGGCATTGTAAAAGACTATTAGAGACTAAATCTGTAGAAATGGACTTAATAAATTAATATTTTTATTTTAAATGATGGTTTCATTTTATGATAATAGGAATGTGTCAATTTACTCGCACACTTGTGCACTTTTTTCAGTATGAGTAATTTGCCTTAATTTATGTTATTATTTATCTCTACTCTTATGGGCTGAATTTTGATTTCTGAGTAACTATTTACTCAAAAATATTTCTTATAAAATTGATTTGTTGAATAGTGATATGTTGTGAACTATTTCCACATGTTATTGTTTAATTTTTCAAGTTACTGATTAAATGATCAATATCATTTTGAGAACTACTTCCTAAGTGTTTTTGATTGATTATTTTAGTTAAGAGGTCTCTAGATAGAATGTGTTTTGTATTCACAATATCAGTTAATTGAACTACTTCACTAGATTGATATTCATTTAAAAAAAAAACATATTTAAATCTCAATTATTTAGAATATCTTGCTCTTAGTTGGGATAGATCTGTATCTTCCTAATTGAGATAGGATTAAAATAGTTTTCTTTTTCTTGCATCTTAGAATAATATTGCATTTAGATTAAATTCTACATCCTTAAAAAGTCCTCTTCCCAAAGAGGAAAAACTTTAGTTGTGGCCCGACTAAGCCCAAATTAGCTTAAGGATCACTTTCTTGCCCGACCAGCAAGAGAAATGATCTGATGTCTCTTTCCCATTGGTAGAAAAAAGTCATATTCTAAGCTAATGGATATTAAGAGAAGGTCACTGAACCTATTTAAACTAGTCAGAGGCACCATTCCAAACGGAAAAGGAACTTCTTAAAGGTCCGGACCGAGTGGTCATACCCCCATGTTGTTGCAGCGAATTTTGAGGCCTTAACATACCTCTAATCTACCTTTTCATTCAAATCACCAATATACAGCAAAGGTAAGACATATGCCTACAATAGCAGATAATCTAAAATATTTGCAGATATTTTCACAGGATAAAAAAAACTATCATTTCATGAATGTTGATGGAAAATTTCATAGTTGTAATATAGATACAAGTTATACAGTAGATGAGAAAATAGATAGTGAGATAGATTTAAATAGCTTATATTTCACTAAACCTACTAAATTTACTAAAGTAGAAATAGATAATTTAGAAAAGGTAGAGATTGAAGAATTAGCAGATGATGATTCTGACATTTTAAACCTTAAAAGTAACTTTTTACCTATGGGATTAGCCCCATTAGTAGATATTTTTGATTCAAATGGCGTTGCAAGAAAACCAAAGATGGAACCATTAAGATCATATATAGAAGAATACAATATAGGAACAAAAAAAAGGCCTAAACTCATCAAACTTTCAAAAACCCTACCTCAAGAAGAAAAATTGAAATACATAGCTCTGTTTAAGTAATTTCAGGATGTATTTGTATGAAGATATGAAGACCTAAAATCTTATGACACCGGCATAGTACAACACAAAATACCCATAAAAGAAGATCAAAAATCTTTCAAACAGAATCTTAGAATAATCAATCCAGTTTTAATGCCTTTAATTGAAAAAGAGGTAAAGATAATGTATGAAGGTCAGATAAGTGCACCTATCAGATATTCTGATTAGGTTTCAAACCTAGTTCCCACTAGAAATAAGACAGGGGAAATCAGAATTTGTGTTGATATTTGAAATTTAAATAAAGTGTCCCTAAAAGATAACTACTCTCTCCCCAAGATGGATCTTATTTTATAGAGGGTGGTTGGTTCATCCAGGATTTCATTACTTGATGGATTCTCTGGGTATAACCAGATTTTAGTTCAACCATAAGTCCAACCAAAAGCTCCATTTACTACTCCTTGGGGTACTTTAATGCATATGAAAATGCCTTTTGGATTAATGAATGCAGGAACCACTTTTCAGATAGATATGGATATATATTTTTCCAAGGAAATCATGATTTTATTGTAATCTATCTAGATGATATAATCATATTTTCAAAAACTGACAATGAACATCTAGATTACCTAAGACAAGTGTTTATCAAATGCAGGAAATTTGGCATTTATTTAAATCCAAAAAAGTGTTTCTTTGGACTTGAATAAGGCAAACTATTAGGGCATATTATATCAAAAGAAGGAATTATAATAGACCCAGCTAGAATAGAGGCCATTCTAAACATAAGCCATTCTAGGAATATTAAAGAATTGCAGTCTTTCTTAGGCAAAATCAATTTTCTCAAAAGATTCATTTCAAACATAGCAGAAATAATTAGAGAACTCAGTAGCATGTTGGAAAAATATTCAACACTTAAATGGAATGTAGAGGCCAAACAATCATTTTAACCAATCAAACAAGCTTTGACAAGAACTAAAGCTAGATTTTTAAAGTTAAAGGAAATGAAATTTTGAATCATAGATAATGCACTATTTTGGAAAGATCATGGTCGCATTTTATTGATTTTATTACTGAAAGGTGAAGCTGATAAAGTTATGGAAGAGTTTCATGCAGGTGACTGTGGAGGACACCTTTACTGGAAGTCAACTGTAGATAAAATCTTGAGAGTTGGTTTTTACTGGCCTACACTGTTTGCAGATGTGAAAAAGTATGTGACCTCCTTTCACAAATACCAAATATTTGAAGGGAAGAAAAAGCTACTATTTTTACCCCTTAAACACATCTCCACAAAAATTCCATTTCAGCAATAGGGTTTAGAATTCATTGGTGAAATTCACCCACTATCATCAGCCCAACCGAAATGGATTTTGACAGCCACGGATTATTTTACCAAGTGGATAGAAGCCATTCCTTCCAGGAAAGCCAATGATACTGTCATAATATCATTTTTAGAAAATAATATGCTGTCTCGATTTGGATGCCCCCAAAATCTCATTACTGATAATGAAACTGCTAACAAGTCTAAGAAAATGATTGACTTCAATAATAAATACCACATTACCCTTGCTAATTCCATTGCCTATTACACTCAAGGTAATGGCCTTGTATAATCCTCCAATAAAATCCTTGTTCATATCATCAAGAAACTACTATAAGACAATAAAAAGACCCGGAACAAAAGGTTAGTTAAGCCTTATGGGAAGAAATACATACTACAAAGAAATCCATTGGTACATCCCCTTACCAGCTTGTATATGGGATGTATGTTTCTTTTCCATCCTCTTTAGGGGTGCCAGTGATGAAGATGATCCAAGAACTGTAGGTAGAAACCAATGATATCTAGAGAAGGATAAATCAAACCATACACTTCCAAAAAACTAGGGAGGAAGTCTATCTCAAGTCTCAAGTTGTTCAAGATAAGATTAAGAAGATATTTGATAAGAATAGTAAGGAAGATGATTTTTACATAGGTTACAAAGTTCTTAAGTGGGATTATAGGAGAGAAGAGAAAGGTAAACATGGTAAGTTTTATTTCGTATGGAAAAGTTCCTATGTCATTTATGGTTACAGAGGAAAAAATTCATTCTTTTTGAAGGAGTAGGATGGATCAGATATGCTAGGTGGACCGATCAATGGTAGAATGTTGAAAAATTAGTATTCCACATAATAAGAGTAGTTCATTTTGTTTACTTTGTTCATTGTAAATAACAATGCAGAGTTTATGTTTTTCTTACAAAGTTGAAGCCCGAAGAGAATGACCTAAGCTTTGAAAGACAAAATATCATCAGTATGAATAATGCAAAGCTCAGAAATTAGTTCCAAGGAAAAATCACAATATAAATTCAAGGCTACTGATCCCAAAGTTCTAGACATTTCACCAGGAAATGCCATCCCCATGTGGAGCCATTTTTAGAGTCCTATAATAATAGGGTTCATAATTTTGAATTGACATTGATAAGTCTTGTAATATGTACATACTTTTCTTTCTGCAAATTTTTTTTCTCATATTAAAAATAAAAAAAATGTAAAGAGGGTAAAAGTCCTAAAAGGAAAACCAAAGGACTTGAAAGAAAAAAGATAAAAAAGTAGATAGAAAATGAACCCCAAACAAAAAATATATAAAATATATCATGAAAGTGATGCAAATTCAAATGCCACTACTTTTTACTTCACTTTGCAAAATAATATTGTGTGCAGCTTGTAAAAAATGCTACAATCCATGAAAGTCAAACTGCTTAATCTTGACCTTTCATGCTTTAAATTTTATACTGATAGACAGAGAATAAAGATCTAGACAAAATGTTTAATCTTGGAAGATCAGTATATAGGTAGAGAATGATAAGGTGTTCAAAATTTCAATCTAAGTCCTTGAAAGAAATAAGGATAGAATTAGTTAGTTTGTCATTTAAAAGAAAAAAGAATAAGGGTCTGCAAGCTCAAATGTACCCATGTAAAATGAATAAAAAAATGTTAGGGTAGTTGATGGGTAGGTAAAAGAAGTTTCACAAGGCATGGATAGTAGAAAATTGGTCATTAAATTTACTAACTTCCTTTCAAAATCATTCTCCTTGTAAAAATACCCCCTCCCTTTCATTTTTACTCTTTCCCCTTATTTCACTCTTTTCCTCCTACAAAAAAGCCCTTTTCCTAAATTAAAACACATTTTATCTATGGAAAAAGTAAAACGCCTTTAATAATTACCCCTTTTATTAAAAAATGCACCAAAACCCCAAAAAATATATTTATCCTAACTATTTCTTTAAAAAATGATATGTCAGGTCCCACATTAAAGAATTGCCTCCCCTTTAACAGTTTTTAAGATAAAACTTAGTGTATTTAACCTCCTACATAATATTTTAGTTTTAACATCTAACTTTATATATTTAATCACTTACATACCTTTTTAAACCCGTATTTATATTAATTCCTTTATATATATTATTCCCAACCCATCATTTTTATATAACTCATGGTTTAATTTCCCCACATGTCATATATTTCGGGCCCACTTATGGTTACCCCACATATTATAATATCCCACTTACCTTAACCCCATTTGTTATATTGTATAAACCCTGACCATATCACATATATAACCAATCACATCAAATATCCCGAGCCCCATGCCATGAAATCCCTACACTCCATCGCATCATCCCATCCGTCAAATCATCACTGACCAGATCTAATGGCTAGCAAGCCTTGTCGCACATCCGATAGGCCTATCCTTAAACACACCTCAACCTTGCCATATTCGTGGTTTTTGAAGCTCTGCTCCTGGCTACGTGGCCAATTTCCATTTTATTGCATCGATCAAAAAAATACCGCCAACCACCTTTGGCTCATGTGAAAACCACTCAGTAGTATGCCTGCCTGTTGTAAAACCACCTACCCATTTGAATTGACCGTGCATTCAATGTAAAAATTGTTGGTTAAAAATACCATATAGTCGCCCATTACACCCTTTTTAATGTTATATTTTTCCGTAGAAGAGCTATTCTAGACCAAAAAAGCTGCTGCCAGCCCTATTTTAAACCAAAATTCAATCATAATTCAACCAATTTGTTGCTAAAGACATTGTAGAGCCAGTCTGAAGCAGTATAAATATCCCTGAAGCCTCAGAGAACTTTTGCTACCTCAAAACCCTTCTGCAAACCAGAATCCTCATTTTATGAAGGTATTCCTCAAAGAAAAGACATGTTTCCTAAAGCTAAAGGAATTAATTCAATTAATTGAATCAATTTAGGAGTTTTAACAGACTAATAGCACCTTTTACCTTCCCTATCCTTTTCCGCAGACCCTAATCCTCCTTTCACTGAAATTCTGAAGATCCTGAGATTTCTTTTTGTCATATAAAGTACAGTTTAATTAATTGAATCTAGTAGAAGCCTCTACAAACCTAAAAGGAAATCCATGTAGCTTCCCAAATCATTTTTTCTGCAAACCCTGGACCTATTTTTACAGAATTTTGAGGTACTGAAATTGTTTTTAATAATAGAGATTACAAATTGAACACGTTTAAACCTTTTCAAACAAAAAATAAACCATGGTCTTATCCAAATCAATCTGCAAACTCTTATAATATGTCAGAGGTGCTCCGAAAGGCCTGAAACCATTTATTGAGTCAAAAGATTAATCAATTGAATAAATTTAATGAAATAATGCCTTCCAAAAGCCTTGTATCTGTCAATCCTCTATAACACCCAGTTGTATATGTAGGACACACTCCCCTAGCTGACAAAGATTTTAAGATTAGTGGCACAGTCACTGAATTTAACCTTCTTTATATCCACTGCTAGAGCCATGAAAAATCCATAGACCAAGAAAATGAGGTTTTCATTTAGGAATCTAATTTTTAAAAGTATGTATTCCCAAAAATGTTTCAGTGCCCAGAAGTGATTAGACTCTATCAAGCTTGCTATTTCCCTGACTAGAGAGCCATAATTAACCCTAAAAAAGAAATTATGTTTACTATTATAGCTTAATCAATTAATCAAATGCTCCATATCCAATCCAGGCGAGATGGAAGCCCTTTTTCCATTGAGGCTCTTACACAATTGTATCTGAATCTGGACTTCCCCAAGAGGTTCTAGATATTCCAAACTTTCATGCATTCATCTGTAGAAACTCCCAAGATAAATCCTCCTTACCCATCTACAAAATTTTCTGAAAGAACCAAACATATAATTAGCATGTTCTAGTTTATTTTTGGTTATTTCACAGATGAGCATGTTGATGTTGCAGTACTAGGTTTTTTTCCTACTTTCACACCTGGTCAACCTCCTGCTACCATTTTCAAATTTTCCCAATACCTTGATGATAATATTCATGAATAGTTGGTCAAAATCCCTAAAGAAGGTTTCTTCAAGTATTCCTCATTCCTATTCCACATGTTTTTGTATTTTCAATAAGAGAAATTTGCCATTGACCTTCAAAATATTGATGTTGAAGGTAACCCACAGTCAATCATATTTTGGACTCCTTTAACCAGAAAAGAGTCCACACAGTCCACCTATACATATTTTATTGATTCTTTCATTCATCCTATGGTAAATATGCTGAACAATAGAATGTAGCCCAGAATCAATGAGGAGATTAAAAAGGTACCACAGTTTTCAGAGCATAATAGAATAGGAGATTGGTACTTGTACTGGAACCATACAGAAATAAGGGTATATGGATCAAATCTTATTCCATATAAACTGCCCAAATACCTCTCAATTAGGTTATTTGACCTTGAGTATATAAGATAGATTCTTACTTATGATGGGATCAATTTCTTGGTAGCTAAGAAGATGACACACTTCAAAATAAAAAATCAGGTTGGCCCTTTTATTTGTAATAACAGAGGTGCAGGTCAAGATGCTGAAAATTATTTGCAGGAGTTTAAATTCAGTAAGATTTTTCTATGGTATTATGATAGTATAGGAGTAATAAGTAACTTGAGAGTTAAATGCAAACTAAATCCTTATGTACATGATAATAAAAGAGATACTAAGAAATACTCTAAGCAGTCTGAATGGTTGGAGAACACCTTGACCGAGGCAGAGAAGCAAGGTGACACTAGTCAAACTTTGGAGACTCCAGCCCAAGAAGACAATTAATCAAAAAGAATTAAAGAGGAAGGATCATCCACTGCAGATACTACAACTAAAATCAAATTTAATTTAATGTACATGAAGAAGCCAAAATTAAATCTTATCAATGAAGAAGTGGAAATAGTAGAAGTGATTGATACCGAAACAGTGGTGAGAGATAATGTACCACCTGCGATTGCAAAAGAAACACATCATCCTTTGGCTTCCCAAACTCAGCCTTTTCATAAGAAACACAGTGTTGAAATTTAATCTTCAAACAAACCAACATAAAAGGAAATGGACATCATGCGGAAATACAAAGAGATAAAGACGAGAAATGAGGCCTTGAAGACTGATACATACAGCTAGTATTGGAAACATTCACCCACTGACCAATGTAGATTTCTTTCTGGTTTTGACTACAAATCCAGGAAGATGTAGATGACCTTCCTCCAGCCTAAAGTAAAGCATCCCAAAACATTACCTGATTACAAAAAGTCATCATATGAAGTTCAAGCAGAAGATATTCATCCTATTGATTAGATAGAATTTTACAAAGAAGCTGGTGAAATTCTTTATTCAACAATGACAAATAAAGCCATGAGTGAACAGAAGCTTCCAAATAGTCTTGGAAACATAAAAGATCAGTTAAAACTAGAAAATGAATCCTCATAGATTAAGGATAATAGAGTCAAATCATTGGAAGATTTGATTATTGAAGTAGGATATCATCCTAATAATGTAAAAGTTGTAGATGAATTGATAAAAAAGAAGAATGAAAATATTTTTTCTTTAAATAAGAAACTTAAGATTCCTCCTACAGATCATCCTCAAGGAAAGGAAGTGTTACATGATGCAAATTAGAAAGATGAGATGATGAATCTCATACTTCAGTTGACTGCCCAGATAAAGGAAATCGAGAATGAAATGGACAAGTTGGTCTAGGAGAAAAAGGCCAGAGAAGAAGTTCCTGTCACTGTAATTCTTGTATTCACTACTAATTTACCTTCTGTTATGGCCTAAATCTACCTCAGGCTGAGAAAGTAAGAATATAGGGTAACATCAAACCATGCTTAACCTGGTAGCTAGTCCTACCAGATCGGGAGAGGGCTCTCTCCTTGTCAATCTCGCAAAAAATGATCAATGAGGTTTGAGATGACTTGAATGAAGACTGATTTTAGGCTAGGTATGTATGCAAAATATTTTGATTGATTTTAAGGGTGTTTTGTTGGCTCAAATGGAAAGGAAGATTTTGGGTCTGGGGAATGAGGCTTAGTTTTGCAGAGATCTGAATGGGGCAAGGTAGGAAATTTATTTGACACTTCAATTTTGAATGACATGGAGAGCTTTATACAGGTGAGGAGTTGAATAGGGAAAGAAACCTTCAGCGATCCTCTTCAAACAGCTGAAAACATAGAAAATTAAACAAACCCTTGGTACAACACTGCAAATTTTAATGGATTCTACCCTTATCCTTTTTGTTTAAGTTAATAAGAAATAAGAGAGAAAATGGTATACATAAAAAATCAGTAGACTTACATTTACAGAGAGAAACACAATATCAAATCAAGATGCCACATGAATCCCATAGAGTGCTGCAAACCCTGGTCTATTCCTTTGCCAAACTGCAGAGATGAATGTAAAATGATTCTCAAAGCATTCCCAAAAGTCCAACCATGCAAATGACTGAAAAACCACAAGATATAGAAAAAAAATAACTCATCCTAACCTCTAGGGTTCGAGCTCATAATTTTAGGGGTTTTTCCAGCAAAATCTAAACTGAGAACTAGAAAGTAGGGAGTGGAACAACTTGCCTCTAAAAACTAGGAAACTGATTCATTCAGTTGCAAATTACCTTTTGATGGATGAATCTAAATCTATGAGTGAAAATTTAGCAAAATTATATCAAAATCCATCATGTTACATTTAATTACATCATGATTTTGACAACTAGAAGGAAAAATTCAAACTGTGAAGAAAACTAGGCGAAAAACAACGTTTTTGACCAAAAATGAGTAAAATCCTCCAATGCTCGTAGAGCCTGTTTGCAGCTGTTTTTGAAGGCCTTCCCGGTGTCCAAATTTTCTCCAAGTGGGCTTATTGGAAAGGTCTGCCTGTCTAATTTCCAGCACAAGTGGAATTTTTTAATTTTTCTTCCATTTTCCCCTCCAAAACTAAGTTCTCCCAAGACTGCTTCCTGTGTGTCAAAAAAGGTGCAGAAAGGTCATTTTTGGGGTGTTTTTGACCTTTTTGGAAGCCCAAAACCTGTCAAAATTTCTTGGCCATTTGTAGGAATGCATATTTTTCCCTGAAAAATCCAAAAATTCTGATTTTTTATCAAAAGGATCTCCCCATCAAAAGCGAGCGCCAGGTGGCATGGCACATAGAGCAGAAAAGTCTGTTTTTTTAGGCCAAAAATTTCAGAAATGCAAAAAATGTCCCAAATTTTTTGAAATTTGGGCTGAATGTTCTTCATCAAATGGTTTGTTGGGCCAAGGAAGCCTCAACCAATATCTGAAGTTTATCATGCTCTTTTCGCCTCCTCGATGCCTTCTTCAATTTGGCCTTCAAGATTTTGATTCTTGCTTTGCACACATGGTTTCTCGCCCAATAATGATTAGCCATATGCCTCAACATGTTTTTTTCTTTTTTGGCCTTCTCCAACAGCTTTTCCAAATGCATATTTACCCTTTCAAGCCATGTTTCACGATCAACTTCAATTTCTTGCTCAAGTGATGTCAACTTGGTTTTGCTTCTTTTGGCAGCTTGCCGGTTCTCTCATATGTTTTGCAGCTCCATAATGGTTTGCTGATCCTCTAGATGCTTGCTTCTTTTCTCAAGGAATTTTATTATCCACTGGGCTCTTTTTAGGTTGAGGGACAAAGTATTAATGTCCTCTCGTTGCTCCTGAATGATCTCTCTAAGCTTTGAGCTTGGTGAGCCCAAATTAGTGTCATCCTCCTGAATGAGAATGAAATTTGTCTCCTGCCCTCGTGAAGGCCCCTCATCATGTAATGGCCTCTTACCCTTGTCCTGTACCTACTCTACTGATGGAGGAAGCGAGACCCCTTCCACTCGGGGTGGAGATAATACTCACTTGGCTGCTGCAAACAACTTTCTAGCTCCCCTTTGATAGGTGACAAACACTGGCACACTAGCAGTCTATGTCTCATGACCCTCCTTCTGATGTGAAGGTCCACCTATCTCATGAAAAGCTTCCAGAGGTACCTGAGGAGCTGTGAAGAACTCATGAGAAATGAAATCCTCCCATGAAATGTCCTGCAAACCAAGCTAATGCATGACCACAATTTGGTGAGTGCAAAATGATATATACTGTTATACTGCTGCTGATGAGTTTTATCTTGCACTAGGGTGGTAATATTCTCAATATTTTGGCACATTAAGTAGGGGAGATTCATCATTCTCACCCTGGTAAAGTGCATCAGCAATCTGATGTGATAGGCATATAGGCAAGAAAACTAACCCTCACAGCTGAAATATTTGATTATGAGTTTCGTCAAAGGAGCGTATGAATTTTTCAGGTACCGAAAGGGAAAAACTCTGCTGAGTTGTCTCAAATAACTAGGCCTGATGAATGGATCATAGTGTTCCCTGTCAATTTGATACCTTTTATTCCACTTCTCTCCGATATTTGGAATGTTGGTTGCTAGAGAGATAGACTCCGATGTCAAGGTGAATGTCACACCTCCAAGAGTGACTTGGCCATTATGTAGATGAAGGACAAACAACCTAGCCAACTCATGATGGTACTGAACTATAGCAACCATCTCACAAAACTGATACCAAGACTATTGTTGAAAACATGTGATAGAAAAAGGGCAGGCATGTATCTTAGCAAGTGAAGTAGGCTCCTCCCGTACATGTTTACCACCCTTGTGAGATCTCCTTGGTGCATGCATTTCGGTTGGAGAGTCACTGTGTGTTTCTTCATCTCAGTCATAGGAGGAATATGACTCCATGTTTGCTAAAGTTTGTGTTGTCTTAGATGACTATGAAGAGATTTATATGTCTTTGATCTTTTGCTTCCAAGTGTATGAAAATGTATGAAGGGTTATGAAGGGAGAGGGTAAGAGGAATTTTGGGAATTTTGTTGACTGGAATTTGAGGGATTGAAGGGTTTTAGGGACAATGTTTAGGCTTTTGGGATAGGGGTTTGGGAACTTTTTAGCTAGGGTTTGGGATAATGGAAATTGGGGATAGGGGTGAATGAATTTAGGGATATGGGGAATAGTGAAATGGGTTAACGAAACTAGAAAAGTAGTGAGGGAATAAAAGGTGAGGGAGTGATGGCCACAAAAAAGAAATTTACAAACCATAAGCAATCATGTCTTGAGAAAGGAGGTAGGGTTTTAAATTTTTTTATTAAATCATAATAAACATCTTAAGACACACTTTCATTGGCATTTGAAAAGTTTTTGACTTACTTTGGACCGGAGGAAACCGAGAAAATTGAAGATTTAGATGGATTGGTGTTGAAAATGGCTTGCAGATCTACGCGCCGCGCCATAAACCCAACACACCGCGCCTGTTATATGCATCATGCCAATGTATTCTTGAGACAGTGGAGGCCGACCCAATGCGTCGCGACAGCTCTATGCGCTGCACCACTCATCCAATGCTTCGTGCCCCTGGAACTGAAACTATTGGCTACAATTTTGTGACCACGAGCTTGCTCCCAATCTCTCTTGCTCTTTTGGATGCAAATGAGTCTTTGAAACACAAGGAATAACTTACATACAAAAGACTTTAATTTCCACTTCAAAAAAAAAATCTCACTTTTGTAATGTTTACATTTGACACTTTCTTTTCAAACTATGTTTTCGGAAGTTTGCTTCATTTTGCCTCTATTTAACTAAATGACTTTCTTTTTGTTTTCCTTGCAGGGGATGGTGTTGCTGAAACTTGAAAAAGTCACCAGGGTTGCCATTGAAGTTGCTTACATATGATAATACTTGAGATTACATCAAATTTATACGTAAAAATATAAAATACTCGATTTTTTCTCAAAACAGAGTTTTGAGGAAAATTACATTTCTAGGCATATGATGATGAAATTTATTTAGTACTAGAACTTTATTCAACCTCCTCATGTGTTTGTTGACCATTATTGGACAATTTGAAGACCCTTTTTGATGAAACCCTAGACCTAATGAAACTGAAACCCTAAAAATGACTCTTGCAAATTATAAGAAAAAAGTGACTGCATATGATCATAATGAATGGAAATGGGCCAGCAGGTAAAGGACATGAGGGAAAATGTACAACAGGACACTACCGTCAGATGATCCATGCTCCTAATGGAATGCAACTGATTAAGTGAGACACCTGATATGCAATGCAACAAGAGAATTTGATCACTGACGGAGGGATGAAGATACCAACACTCACACCTTCCACATTATCAGAATCATTGGCTCCTACAATCAAAATGGCTATAACATCACTAGTCACCTCATAAACAACTTTAGCAACCGATTCTTCAACAACAACAGCACATCATATTGATAAGGCTGGTAAGTTAATTAAAGAAATGCGGGACATGTTTATTCAGACAAATGAAATAAACGGACTTAAAGAACAACTTAAAATTCTAGAAGATGAAAAGAAACTTGCTAAGGTAATGCACAAGAATGAAGAACAGAAGGAAAATAGGGTGAATGAGCAATTGAAGAAGTTAGAGAAAGATATAACACTAATAGAACCAATGGAACAAGCCAAGCAGCAACCATGGGCAAATATCATTGAATATTTCAATGATATTTTTCCATCCATACAAGTTATATATGAACAAAAATATTTACTAAAATCAGAAAGAGAAGCTATTCAAAAGATAAAAGAAGAACTTGGTAAGAAGCCGGAATAAGCTAATGAAATCATGAAATTCCTTAATTCCAAGAATAGGCAAGAACATGAAGAAATTGGAATTAGTGATAGAACAAAAACCATCCTAGAAGTTAGGAGGGGTATTTATAAAAAATAATTGATGATACAGCTACAAGGGAAACACCGGAATATGGAAATTTCCATCACAACATTCATGATGAAGTTTGATACTCTCAAACAAAAAGGTCTTCCAAATCCATTAGTTATTCATGAAAAAATAATGAAGCAAGATGATTATGATAAGAAGATGAGATAAGTGGCTAAGGAGCAAGCCAATAACTCAACCATGCAAGGTATTCCAACAGGGAAGGTACTTCACAAAAACTTTGAGAACATTTTTTACCTATAGCATGAGGTAAAACACTTATTTGTTAACAAGCCTACATTCTCAAAGTATACTGAAGAAGATGAAATATTTAGAAGGATGGTAAAAATTAAGCTACCAGAGGCAGAAATTTAGGAGAAATTGACTGATTTACTATGAAAATCAAAATAGTCAAACAAGGTAGTCAAATGAGAAAAATATCAGCGAGGAAAAGATAAAATAGAACATGTTGTTTTACAGTTACAGTTTGTAGTAAAGAACAACAGTAACGATGAAAAAATGACATTTAAAGTGTATTAGTTGAAAGGTCAAAGTGAAATTCAAAACAGAGATAAAGATGCCAGTATAGAGGACACTTCACTGCCTAACTACAACCTTCATTGAGCAACAATCAGAGACAAATCAACAGCAAAATTTCAACAATTAAACAACAAATCAATAAAAGCAGGGACAACTTGCATTAGTTAGATAGCTCTCTCTATCTTCTTGCATGAAGATATCTCTTTTTCCTTGAATAATTTCTAAGTTTGTTTTAGGATATTTTGTGAATGTTTTTGTATAAATCACTGACATTTTAAAGTATTGAGGGTGGATGAATTGTTGAACATTTCTATAGTTGTACTATTCTGGAACCTGAGGGTGATTTTACCAATTTCAAGTCAGTAGACTGGATTAAGGAAATTAAGAGATTATATTACCTGACTCATGTGTTGGGCACCTACAGTGAAGTAATTTCCACTTGTTCAATTGTTTCTTTCTGAATTTTTCACATGCCCATATTTTTTCTTAATGTAAATGATATAACTAGAATGTTATTACAAAATATGTTTAATTACACTCTGCCTTGGGCTATTTATCAATTATATGTTTTCTTCTGATATCCAGATTAGGGAATTCTTAATTGCTCCCTTATTTCGATTGACCTCTGTATTTTCACTCATTATCCGGATTTGATAACCCTTAATTGCTCTCTTACCCTGATTGAAACCATTTTCACCATCAACCTAAGGATCTGAAGTGACCAAACTATCTTGCGTTGTGAATACTTCCCTTTAGAATCTTGATCCTGCTTCTGCTGCTTGACACATTGAATTCATTAGCCCAATGGAATACACACCTACATCTATCCATCTGAGTAAGTGATTACACCACCAAACCAAATCCAAAATCAAATCCCAATTAATCCTACATAACTAGCCTAAAATCAAATAAAATCAACAAAGATAAATCATATAGAGAGAGCCCTCTTTGAGCATTACGAAGGCTATATCCTAAGGCATAAAAGTAGGTTTCTAGTTACCTGTAATATTCTTTAAACCAAAATATAAACAACCCTTGAGAATTATTGGAGTGATAATAGTTATTGTTCTTCAGAATTGTCTCACTCTTAACGAGGTGGAACATGTTTTGAATGACTGCCACACTAGGGTGTACAACGGTCATCTTTCTGGCATAGCTACTACCCATAAAATATTGCATGCAAGATATTGTTGGCCCACTTTGTTTAAAGACTGCTCAAAACAATCCATAAGTTTCATTCGTGTCATATTTTCATGAAGAAAATGCAATCCCATCTTGCCCCTCTTCATCTGGTTATCTCTGTTGGTCCTTTCGCCAAATCGGGAATAGAATTTGTCACATGAAATCCCACTTCTGTTGATGGACACAAATACATCATAATTACAGTTGACTACTTCAAAAAATGGGCAGAAGCCATTCCCACTTTTAAGGCCGATGCAGAAAGCGCCGCTCTTTTCCTGTTCAATTGGGTCATCTACCATTTCGGTCTACTCGTCTCAATCATCACAGATCATGGTTCACACTTTCAGGACCAAATGATGACGAAGTTAACTTCCATGCTAGGTTTCTAACAATATCAGTTTTTGTCTTACTATCTACAAGCTAATGGTCAAGTCGAAGCCATGAATGGCGTCATCAAGACCATGATTTGTCGGTTAGTCGGTAATCATAAAACCACATGGCATCGAAAACTATACTCCACGTTATGGGCATACCGAATGTCAGTGAAAACTTGTATAGGCTTCACATCATTCTAGCTAGCATTTGGTCTAGAAGCAGTCTTTCCAATTGAGTGTGATATTCCATCAAATAAGCTAGCTGTTTAACTCCTACCCAGAACCACTGCCAAAGAAGAGTGCTTGCTCTCACTCGATCAATTCGATGAAACTCGTCAAGATACCACACTGGCACTCAAAGCTCACAAGCACCGAGTAAAAGCTCAATATGAAAAATCTGTCAAGCCTCATTCTTTCCAAGAAGGCGATCTTGTTCTACTCTATGATCAGAGACACGACCTCTTGGGGGCAAGAACACTTAAGCCATTAGGGCTTGGTCCTTACGTCATCACGAAAGTTCTTTCAGAAGGAGCTTATGAACTTCGGGACTATAATGGGATTCCACTAGCCAAACCCCACAATGGGCTCTATCTGAAAAATTATTTCACCTAGTGTTCCACTAGGCATATGCTTTGTAATTTTATGTATATAAGTTTTGTCTCTTTTTTTTGGTGTGTCTGGATATTTTGATTTTTTGAATGTTTTTCTCATAAAGAATCTCTTCTTTTTACACATATGTCTTCATCATCCTTACCATATGTTGGATATGCTGATGGTGCCAGTCGTCACACATAGCACATTGCATCAGCTGATTGGTTCCTTTATACACCCGAGTTGGAACTACTTGGTTCCGGGGGAATATTTCTTGGCAATGGCACCAATAATATTGATGAGTATATTTCGGTGATACAAATCCTCATGGCATCTCCAATCTAGTGCTCAGGTTAGATTCCCAGCTATTCGTTATGCATTTCAACAATTTTTATTACGTCCGTCATCTGGTCTTATTACATTATTACTTAAGGGTGCGACTTCTAGAACGTCAATTTCAAATCATTACTTTTGAGCACATTCCTAGAGAATCTAATACATTAGGTGATTGATTCGTGAATTATGTGTTAGATTTGCATTTGTCAGATTTATTATAGAAAGAGTCATGAATGAGTGTATATCTATATCTATATCTATATCTATATCACCAAAATATGTATATGTATATATATGTCGTGTCTAGTCCTATTACATCAAAAAAATCTCCAAAACTTGGGCATTTTACAAAAAATTGGCTCTGCTAAGCCGCGCTCTGACATCTATACATCTATCCACTATTCCTCCTGAGCTTGTTGCTCATGGTAGCAGATAATTACTCGAGCTAACCTCCTAAGAGGCACAAAGAACCTCTCTATCACACCCACTATATGTCGCTACAGGTGAACCAGGATCTCCCTCATTGTAAGAGGTGGCACGCCCATGCTCAATCCTTTGAGGTTCCTAGAAAGCGCGTGCAAACTGTGTTCATCGTTAACCTCTTCAGTGGCTACTACAGCCTCTGCTATTGCTCTTGACCCAGGTAGCTACATTCCTAGACGCGCATAGTGAGGGCTCCCACTGGATGGACAAATGCCAAATCTGTGTCAAGAAATAAGCTTCATGTCAAAATATTTTCACCCATTAAACAAAAAATTCGCATAAACATTCAAAAGTTAAAAAATACTTAAACACTAATCATTTTCCTTCTTACCATCTAGACCCCACAAGGTGCCTGGTGGCAGTATCAACTCTGGATCTCCTGTGTAGTTCATCCCTACATACAGATAATCTTAGATCATCAAGATCTAGCCATATAGCCACTCGAAGAATGCATCATCAAAATAGTGACGGACTGGACCCTCTCCATTTCGCGGCATCAAAGAAGACCAACGACCCTGTCTAGGCTCTCACAGTCCCATCATATTCGTGATCATCCTCAGCCTCATTTCGAGCACCTGCTCTAGTACGAAGGACACTATCAGTGTGCAAAACCCAAACTGTCATTGGGATTGGGTCTTACATGTTGTTAGTTCTTCTCAAACCCATAGGATAACACCTTCACACCAGTCAAACATTTTTGGCTGCATAAAATCCAATGCGAATAATACCTGGGCCTTGGTGGCCACATGCTGACTCTTGGCTCCTACCAAGTGAACTATCATCCACAAGAGAGACCTCATCGGTCTCGAGACCATGTGTGCTATAGGAACCCGGTTACTTACTAGCATTGTATTGTTTATGCAGTGAGCTCAGATAAGATCCATAGTAGTGCAGGGATCAACCTTGTAACCTATAGGATTGGGTCTTGGTCCTTTACATGACAAGTGAGTCAAAAAGCATGTGTCATCTTTCTCAATGGAGAGTTCATGACCCCCAATGTGAAAGACATGGTGCTGATCATCCCACTACTGGACGATCCATATCAGAAGGTATTCTTGCCTCGTCATCATCTCTAAATGAGCATACCTCAGTAAACCACATCTGCGGAGAATATGAAAAGTAGCAGAATCAATTACGATTTCACCTTCCTCCTATTCGTGTTTTCTTTCGTGCCAAATACTCATGGTAACAACTTCACACCTACACAAGGAAAGTTTCCAATGGATCTATTTCAGGAAAAAACACTTCAGGATTGGGAAAACCAAGTTTAACAAATTATTGT
This sequence comes from Pinus albicaulis, assembly GCA_034641835.2. Classification (NCBI taxonomy): domain Eukaryota; kingdom Viridiplantae; phylum Streptophyta; class Pinopsida; order Pinales; family Pinaceae; genus Pinus; species Pinus albicaulis. Next base: position 93,584,735 of record CM076581.1, read on the forward strand.
GCTGGCTAACATGGGCCCTAGTGCAAAATAGAGTGTGCTAATGGATTTTCCCTTAACGGGTAGTGCGTTTAATGCAGCCCTGACACTAGGAACCTGTGTTAGCTGCTTAAAATTTTCAAGGCTTGCTAAAACTCCAATTTTCAGCCAGTAAAAACAACCAAAATACCAATGGATATCTAGATTAAGGCTTAAGATCTTACCTGGAACTCACGAAACAAAAAACCATTGCCCGGATCGTCCACAATCGACAACAGAAGTTTCACCTATTTTTCACTCCAGATCTCTTTCATAACACTGAAAACAATGAAAATGAAGGTCTATTGCCTTCTCATAGACATTATGGAGGTATGAATCACTCATCTAGTCTATTGAAATTGGTAAATTTCCGCTATTTTTTGTTGCAACTATTGGTTTTTCAAAAGTCACCGCTGCTCTGATGAGTTGTTAGTATTCATGTGTAGATTTGACCGTGTTCGACCCTACGTGAGCTTTCTTTTTAGGGAATTTTTCAAGCTCATAAAAATGAATAAACCCCGAGTTTCCTTCATCTGGCTATTTAAACTACCAGGATGAAGAAATATGAGTCAGTATTTTCCATCTTTTTCTAACTTGTTAAAAAACTGTAAAAGTACCCAATTTTTCCTCTATTGGAATCATTAAAATTTCATGGAGATGATCATGTTTTTCTTTGTCTAACTCACTAAAAATTCACAAATAATATTGAGTTTAATCTGTCTCCTCATACTCATAACAAAATGAGGCAGGTTTCCATTTAACATAGGTTTATCATTTTATCTGGATTCAATGGACTAACTTACAGAAAAGGAAATATTTCGGGCTTACTATTCTCCCTTTGTCGCGCCCGGTTATCAAAAATGACAAAGGTACCCCCATGGTGTTGTATTTTATGATGTTTTCAGACTCCTGAGTTTAAGCATGAAAGTTTCGAGAAAATTCACTCACAATTAGTTGAACCCTACCATTATATGGGTTTAGCCTTCGTATGTCGAGGCCCCTGCATTGGTGAATACTGACACTGTTTGGTGTTCATTAAGCCTAAGATGCCTGGTACCCTGTTACTATATATTCTATTGTTCAAGAGGATATCGCTATCTACTGCTTCATGTATCATCCAAGCCATCATATACCTGAAATTATTTGTCGTTGATTACTCCCATTTGATCTTGACTATCTTCAAAACAAAATCATCTTTTCCTATTTCGTGTCGACTGATGTACGATGCCTCAGTGCCTACCTTTCGACAGATCTCTTCCTATCGACTTCAACATCTTATCTATGAAGTTGATCGAGAAACACGTTCATACATGGTTGCTTGCATACCTTAATGGTAGGTTACCTTTTGTTTTATTATGGGTTCTCATTATTGGCTCCCAGTCGAATGATTCTAAGAGTGTTCAACATCAACTCCTTTTATTCACAGTCGCTAGATTGTCTTATGCATCCTGGGGACCATCATCCTTATCAGTGGAAAACCTCACATATGTTGACAGTTTTCATTATTGACTGGTAATCAGATGATTTCCTGCATTTTCAACTACAACTCCTTAATTCACATATGCGGAAATATGCAGTTTAGTGAAGCGGCAACCAAGACCTTGGGATGAGGCTTACATCATTTCAGCTTTTTTTCCTCTCTAGATCTATGATATTGTTTTAGAAGACAGCTTATCAGATTGAACTTGTCATGACACAAGCTTCAACATTGTGCTTATCGGTAGACAGATTGGTCATAACTCTTTTTAGAGAAATCATTTTGATACAGCTACTGAGCATGGGACTACCCAACTCAGGACATATACTTATATTTTTGACATATTTTATTGTTTCAGGTTTTCCTCAATCCTCCAACTCCTCTAACTCTACTACATCTATTATAAAGTATTTCAACCTTCGTCTTTTCCTTTGAACTCGCACTTTAGGGGGCATCAGTTAGAGGAAAAATGACCTCTTCATCAGCTCAGAGGAGAAGGAAACATGGAAGGAAGACAATAACCTAGGCAAAGACCCATTTTGCCAAGGTAACACACCCCAGAGACTGCTAGATCGAGTTATAACACATCCTAGTCATGCAAAGGGAGTGGAAGTGCCTAGGTTAATTCTCTGTCTTGCCTAAGGGGTAGCGTTATCCAGGTTTTCATAAGAAAAGGGAAAAACCCTGTGGAAACTGACTGACATTTCCTGCTTTTTCTCAGAATGAGTCAGTTCAAAAATAACTTCAGGTACAAACCCTTTATTAGATTTTTCCAAACACAATTGAGCATCTATAGAGGGAAAAAGTAATGAAAGGAAAGGAAACATCAAGATTTTTCCCCATTCAAGCTAATTGAAAGGATTGGCAAGGTTTGTCCTCCCCATTTCCTATAAATTGGAGGCTTGGGCTCTTGGTCAAAGGTCGAATTTTTGATCGTGTGTAGAGCGGAAATTCATTGTTGAGCGTAAGGCTTAAGGATTGGAAAGGTTCATTGAGAACCCTTAGCCCAAGCATCATCACACTCTGAGATAGAGGAAATAGAGAGAGAATTGGAAGACTGAGGAGGGCTTGGTACAACCAATGGTTGTAGACCTCCTTCTTATAAATTAATAGAACTATATATCTTTTTTCCATTTGATGTTTTAGCGTCACATTTGTTGTTCATTTGTCTATGAAGAATGATATAAATGGATCAAATTCTCATAGTTTAATGTTTATTATATACTTGTTTAATTCCTAGTAAGTGATACCAATGTGAAGATTACATGAGCGCTTTGTTTCGTTGCAGGATTTAGATTTGGAGCCGGTGAGGAGAGACTTCTACCATGCCGCTTAGCACTCTCGATAGGATATTTTGTCCACAAAGAGGTAATTTTTCAATATCTCGTTTGTCAATTATACATTAGTATAAACATGTGTGCAATGCCTTCATAACCTTACAGCTAATCTGACAGTCTGCCTCAGGCACCGGAAAGCCCTGAGAGGGATATCTGTTGACTACCGCCCAATCATTTTACCCCTTAGCACACACTTTGATCCACATAATTATGGGCCAAAACATCTCACCATTTCTTCAACCACATTAGTATGGCATATCAAACCTACCGCACAAAACATTATAAAGTTCTATCAGTCTCAATAGGAAACCCTAATAGATAATGTCTTGACCTCCTAATACCTGGCCTTGAAATATCCCAAAGTCCGCCTTATATGTCAAAAAACTAAAGTATCGATAGCTAATACCTAATAATGTTCCATAAATTTTCATAAATCCAATTTTTTTCTATTGTCATTTCAAGTTCTATTAATTTTAGGCTTGTGTGATATCATGCACATCATGACCACTCAATATTACAACACCTAATATCCCAATGAATCAATCCAATCACTTGAAAAGTCCCAAAAATTCTGTCTCCATGAACTATAGGTTATGTGAACTCAACCCTCTGGGCTTTCACGTCACTAACACTCACTGAGCCTAACTAATGGATGCTAAATGATAGGTTTATTTTCATTATTCAACAAACATTTGATATATGTAGATGTCATGGTTTGGCATTAGAGGTAGCTCAAATTATTTTTGAACACATGAAACTTGATAGGTTGATTGCTCACAAGCCAATAATCAACATCTTGATATCCAAAGGTTGATACACCATAGATAATTGAGAGGAATTTATATGCATGTCAGTGGATTTTGGTGCAGTACATTACTAATAGGGGTTTGTAGTAGTGATTATTTTACGTGCTATCATGATATAGATATTATAACAACATTATCAGTTGTAGGTTGTGTTGTAGCTCCTAGAGACAACCCTAAGTTGTTAAGGACCAGTGCCTAGGTCCTCTTAATGTCCAAAGGATTCATAAAAATTTCCATGGTCAGGGATATCAATCCTCTGGTTTACAAACAATTTTTAAAACTTCTTCAGGTGGGACCGAGACCTCAGGAACATAGATATAACAGTAGTAATACCGAATAGTAAAATGATAAGGGTCTTATAAATACATTATCGAAGATGAATCTGGATTTTAAAAAGCTGTGAGGAGGGATAGATTATCAAACACAATGTATAGTTATCAAAATATGAAGGCGTGGTAACAATGAGAACAAATTGGAGAGAGTATTAACTATAGATAGGCTTATTATCATATAAGAATCTATCACCAGCTAGTATCAGAAGAAGGGTGAGTAAATGAAATGTAACATATGAACAGAATATCAAAGCTTTGAGCCATATTTAAAGCAGCATAGAATAATAGACATGAGTATCTTGGACAGATAAATTCATTTCAAATAAATCAAGCACTCGCATTCTGGTAGCTTGTAATATAAAAATATTGATGAAGTGCCAAAATGTTTGTATTAGAATATAACAAAGAGAATACAAACTGTGACTGATCTCACCAAGAATCCATCTCACAAAAAAATAATTTCATTTGATCTCCCAACGGGATTCTCCAATGTAAACCGCAAGAAGTCCTCAAAAATTTACAAAAAAGGGGGATTTAAAATTAACAGTCTCTGTTCAGGAAAATATGAAACCTTTCTATAAACTCAGATTGCTTCTTTTATAATCCCCTGTTTACCTTTAGTAGAAGATATTTTGGACCAATGTTTTTTCATAGAAATATATTTTATGTTTCTTGTTTCTATCATAATCAAAACTGATGATGAGAAAAAATGCCTCTCATCATCTCTATAGTGGCCTTAACATAGACACCAACCGAAAATAAAACAACTTAAACAGAAAATAAAAATGCAGAGGGTGAAATGACGATTTCACCCGATATTACAAAGTAAAAATAACAAATAAAAAGGCCAATAGGGCCAGATCATGATCATCATTTTTTAGAGGAATGGGGCGTAGCAGCTGCTGGCTGAGTTAGAAGCACCGATGATGTGGATGAACCAACATTATGCTTCTCAGGAGGTGGGGACCGGAGGGACGGTGTGACAACTAGTACATTTACAAAATCACTGCATTTATGCCATAAGGTTGCCCCTAGTAGGGGCATAGTGGAAAAAATCTCCATTAAGGCTTGTATATCAGTCAATTCCTAGTATTCCACGTGCACGACCAAGCACTGTTTGATTTGATAGAGAAGGGAAATCTCCTTCCTAGGGCAGCAATTATATTCTCAGCTTTCAGGCGAGTGGTTTTCTCACAGGAAAGATTTGTTTGATTCATAACTACTGCCAGCTTCTCTTCGTAATTAGTTAGACTTGAAAACACGAAATTCTTAGGATTCCAGCATGATGGGAGGCTTGCTTTCACCAGCTCATCCCACTCTTGCTCAAAATTCCCCACTCCCTTAGAAACCCGATCCAAACCACTTAATGCATTTACACATGTGGTCTCTTTCTCAATTACCCTTCCAATTTCCATCACTCCCCTGAAGCGGTCTTCAATCCCTTGTAAAAACAACTCCTTCAAGCCCAATACGTTTAGGTAGGTGATATAATTCTTTCCATGACCACTTTTCCTTTAGCTTCCACTTGTCCTTCCTGCAACTTCCCTTTGAACAATCCAACAATAGTTTTCTTCTCATTCATGAACATAATAAAGTCCCAATGCTTCCTTACCTCCAACCTGATGTCAGTCTAGATGAGGCACCTAGCTTCCAAGAGGGTTGCATTTCCTTTCATCTGATTTTTTAGATCTTTCATAACTTTTTCTTGCTGCAGCTTCTCCCTCTTCGCTCCATCCACCTCTTCTTGCAGAGCTGCTATTACTTTATTGTTTTGTTCCAACCTAGCCACCAACTCCTGAATTCTCTGCTGCACTGTATGGGCTTGCTTTTCTGAGACCTGTAGGTCTAACAAGGCCTTGGTTAAATATTTCCAAGTAGCACCTATTGTATCAGAAGTTAGAGTCACGTAGACATGGGTATCCCACTTGGCTTACAATTCGGCCAATTTCTGTCTAAGGGCAACCATTTCTGCAACCATTTTAGCATTCTCATCCCCTTCCCGAGAAATTGTATCAGTGAGGGTTGACTTATCTCCTTCTACTTGGGCTAATTCCTTGGGTTGTATGTATTCCCCACGGGAAATGTTGAGTCTCCTCTTTAGCTCTGAGTTTTCAACCTCTAAGACCAGGATGATTTTCTTCCGGATTCCTTCTTTAAAGGTCCGTTTTTCACTCATTATCCTTCTGAGATGGTGCAAGTTATTACTGATCCCCCTAGCACTCGCCCTTTCCTTTTTCTAATTCTCTAGTACCTCTTTGTATTTGTCTCCAAGCTTCCTTAATGCAAGTACGAGCTTTACAACCTCGTCCCTGAACATGTCCCTGATACATTGGTGAAGGACAAGCTTGTCGGTTAAGGGGAACTTTGATAGATTCACTGCAACCTCGAGAGCCTTGTAGCTAACTTCATCAGCAGTAGGGTCTAGCACTACCTCCATGATAGCTATTATTAACTCCTCCTTATCCATATCCAGCTCTGAGGTGAGCCAGGTATGATACTTATCCATCAACTCGGCCAATTCTGCTTGGAGTTTATCCCTTACTATCTGGTTTCTATTTCTAATTTCTACCCTTACTTCGGCTCTATTTACCAAAATGGCCTATGATATCCCAGATGGTTCCGAAGAAGAAGTTCCATCATAATTATATCTGAAACTGACCTTGCTCTTATCGACCTCCTTGTATCTGATTAACTCTTCTTGAGGCGGCCCATCCCGGATAATCTCCACATCATCACTTCTGTGCTTTTTGGAGGGTTGGGACCCCTCCCCTATATCGAAACCTTCTGGCTCCTCTAAAAAATCAGCCTCATCAGTCTACCCTTTCCTCCCTATACCCGCTAAAGCGGTGTCACCCCTTCCTTCTACAGCCAAAGATTTGGCCTCCATCTGTGAAGCCAAGGGCCATGTGTCAAGGTTAGCTCTCCATTCGATGAAGGGCCTAGTCTCATGCACATATGCAATGGACCTAATCTTCCTTTTCCTATTAGAGATAATTCCTTTTAGGTCATAAGGCCAGAATTTCCCAGCACTAAATACATCCCCTAAAGTAGCGTCTCCACTGTGGAGAGGGCGTGTCTTGAGTTTACGATAAAAGGGTCGATGGTGGTAGGGAGATTGAGGATATAGCCCTTCTTAGTGGGAACGAAGTGGAACTGGTCCACTTTCATGGTTTGGCGAATGTATTCAAGGGCGAAAACCTGCATAGCAGGGAACAATGGTAGGCAGTAAGGGGGTACATCTGCACAATAGACTCTGATATCGATGTAGTCATCAAACAAATACCAATCGCCTACAATTTCCTCACTGCCAAATTGTAGCCATTATTTCTGCTTGGGAAAATTCCTTAGTGGGGGGCTATCATGAAGTATGGTGTAGGCAATGTTCATAAACTCATTCAAAAACCTTGAGTAAACCCTCCCATTAGGCTACTGACGTATTGAGATGTTCCACTCAAATAAGGTTCTCAGCTAGCTTTTCATTCTTGAGAGTTTTTCAAGGCCCAAAGCTTTGAACTTGTTAGCATTCTCAAACAGAAAAAGTTAAAACACCAGGGAATAGAAATGGAAATCCCCTGTGGAGGGTAGTTCTTGAAACTGGGTTTGAATGGCCAAGGCCAAGAAAGTGGAGATATCTAAAACAACATCCGGCTGGGACATGAGAAAAAGGAGGGCTATGCATTCTTTTGACACCCTCTTGACCTCTCTGAGACCTGATAACCCTGAGATTAATGAAAGAACAGGCTAGAGACCTTTTGTGAATGCGATCAAGGGTACCATGCCCGAAGACGGGATGGATATGAGGCAGGAGTCTGAGATGGAAGAGAGGAATTCACTTTTTTGTTTCCAGAGTAATTTGGGAAACTGACGAGAGAATTACAATTTTGTGAACTCGACATACTCCTGGCTACGTGGGAAATGGAGGGCATCTTTAATGAGCTCAGGGGATATACGAAAAATCTTGTTTCCTTGGAACAAAAGAAATACATCCCTGCGTTCGTCATAGGCGTCTCTGAGCCAACATTTGAAATCGCTGACTGGAAAGGTGGACGGAACAAATTGATAATATAGGCCAAACCGAACGACCTTGAATAGGTCTTGGCCTTTCACATGGCTTTCTAATAGGTCAGGCCTGACACAGGAGACACTAAAATTTTTGAAATACTGGAGGGGGGGGGGGGGGGGGGTGAATCAGTACTCCTTCAAATTAGAGTATTAGTTAATCTTCAATTATTATCAGTGTTTGTAAAATGATAGCAACAAAAAAAGGGAACACAAATGCACACAGTTATTAAGGTGGAAACCCACTCCAAGACAAAAACCACCTAATTCTTTTCTAATAATTCTTTAATATTCAACTCCAATTGAAAATAAAACTCCAACTTCCTAGAATCTAGAAAAGCATTATTCTCCATATCCCACTGGATGGATGCTCCAATGCCCGATATTCTTCAATAGTCAACTGAACGGATGTGCCCAACACCCAATGAGCTACAACTCTCCCTAGTGCCACCCTACCACCCTATATAATAATAAAATAAGAATGGACTCCCGTACCAGGGAAAATGGTCCACTTTACAATGATATCGAATGATGTAGAAGAAGAAGATACACTAGACCATAACCCCAAATTTGAAACAAACACCTAATGATGATCCTAGACCTCCCAACACTACCTCTTCAACTCTTGGCAGATAGACACTAGTACAATAATTTTTACAATAATGTATTTACAACGAATTAGTACAATGATACCTTTACAATGATTGTATGCAGTGCTGCCCATTTGAAGACTTCATGTGATGAACTTATTGCTACTATTATGCACCTTGGTTTCTACTCTTGTCATGCTACCCTCTTCTACACCTTGCTTTGCTTCGCTTCCCTAGAAATTCTGGTCCTTTGCAGCCCTTGACAACATATCATTTAGCTTTTTCTTTGCCTTCTAGGAGCTCAATATTGAATCTGGTGTATCTCTATTATTCCAGATCCCTAATGTCTTATTTTCAGTTCTGTAGTATTCCTCTGAGTTTTATTTCCAATTCCATAAGTCTGACCCAATTTGGATTCTTCAAGAGAGAGTTATACCCAATATCTCACAATGCCCTAATTATGGACTGTTTCAGTAGAGAGAACTTGTACGGTGTGCCACGTGTCGTTGTTTCTTCATTTGGCTATGAAATTCATAGAGAGAACACTAAATTATGTGCACTATTTGTACATTTTACAAAATTCCAATCTGATACTCAGAGAGAGAGTTATGAAGATTTTACCAAGGTCACTTCTTTGATATGAATTTCAGGAGCCTGTAAGAACACTGACTTCCACAGATCATATCTGCGAAACTATTGCGCACCTCGCTCTGAAATTTTCTCAGCAGCTTCCTTAAGATTTCATATTTGAATCATATAAATTTCATCTTGTGAACCTTTGTATAAAATACGATAGATTGAAAATTCCACGATGACCTGTTTTAGATGGCTAAATCCCTTACATGAGGAGGATATGAGGATCACAATTTATGTAAATGCTTAGGTTGAGAGGGGCGTCAACAAGTGAATGTGGGAGGTAATTTTAGAAGCTTAAAAAGTATTAATTATGACTTTTCAATGACCCATGCCATAACCCCATGGGGCTTTAGCCCACTAACTCTGCGTACAAACTTCGAACATGAATATCTCTCATACCGTGAAGAATTACATGGCAGGCGATATATCAACAGAAACATCTCGAGAAGTAGAAACCATGAAAAAAAACTATTGACCTAGAATATAATAATTTAGTTGGTCAAAATTCCCATGCAATATTGGGTTAGCCCCTATTGCTACTTGGGTTGACATCAATGACAAACACTGAACAACAATCTCCCCCTTTGGCATTGATGGAAACACAAGTACTCCCCTTGCGATCATGACACTTCTTCCTACAACATTTTGTCCCCCTTTGACATCAATGGAAAAGGGTAACTCCCCCTGACATAAAACCATCCTGTGGACCTGTACACACTTCCACTCCCCATTTATATTCTGAATAAGGAAAATATAATGAGAACTTGTGAGAATCCCAAGCTTTTGGTGAAGATATTCCAATGCTTCATGAGTACTCTCACAATCATGAACACTTCCTGCCCAATATGCGTCTGTAAAGGAATGAATAATGAGATTTTTAACCTTGGGATACTAGAAGCCATATTTTGTTGTTCCCTTTAGATATCGAAGAATTATTTTGATGGAACTAATATGTGATTCTTTTGGTGCTGCTTGGAATCTTGCTACTTGTCCAACTGCTTGCATAACATCTAGCCAAGAGGCTGTTACATATAGAAGACTACCAATCATAGATCTGTACAACCTTTGATCCACATCCTTAGATGATTTGTCTATGCTCAATTTGCAACATGTTACCATTGGAGTAAGGATGGGTTTTCAATATTCCATGTTAAATTTCTTGAGCATTTCCTTGATGTAATTGGCTTGATATATAAATATTCCTTTCTCTTGCTGAGATATTTGAAGCCTTAAGAAGCATTTCAGCTCACCAAGTAAAGACATCTTGAAATCACTTTGCACCTTTGTAGCAAACTTCTTACTTAGTCGATCATCATTGCTACCAAATATTATATCATCCTCTTTAGCTATTAGACATGCTTTAGTTGCTTCATCCAGACAATATATGTTGTTTGGAGCTCGACTTGCTGTAGCCACAATTTCACCATACATGCCTTTCCTGATTTCACATTTTGTGGAGTTGAATAGTATTGTGTGCCCTTGAACAAACATTTGTCCAAAACTGAGCAGATTGTGATTCATGTTTTCAACCAATAGAACATTCTTGGCTAGAGCAGCGTTTCTTTCGAGAGTGACAGTACCTAATCCTATAAAATTTGAAGATCCATCATTTCCAAAGGACCAGTTCCATCCTTCTTCTCTTTCAGAGATACAAACTTATTTCTATCTCCAGTCATATGCGTTGAGCAACCGCTATCAAAATACCACACATCTTTGTTGTTTTGAGCCTTGAAAGTGAAAGAAAAATTACCAATATTCTTCTTCTTCCATGTCCGTTCGTTCTATGGCTTCGAAGATTCTTCTGGAGGATTTTCAAGTCTACAGTATTTGGCTGTGTGTCCAAAGTTTCGACATTTGTAACATTCAATATTATTTCTTAGATGTTCAAATCTATTGATGTTTCGCTGAGCCCTGGGAGGTTCATATTTGGTAACTTCCCTAATTGTATTGGTTCCTAGGGTACGTGTGACATTCTACAGCTTTATGACCAAATTTTCCACATGAATAACAATAGCCATGAAAAATATGTTGGTACCCAGATGGAAATCTTCGTCTAGGAATCGTTCTCCAAGGATGTTCTTGTGAATATTGTCCAATGAAGTCTACATGCATGTAAGATCTCATAGGTTCATTGTATTTTTTTGTAGAAGGTCATGCTTCTTCTTCTTTGTAATCGAGGCCAATTTTGTTGTTGTAAGATCGTTGATTATTGATGATTTCTTCCAATGCCCTTGATCTGTTAGCATAGTTTTGGATATTTTTTCCCTTCTTCACTTCCTTACGCAGTGAGACTACTTCGGCTTCTAATGCTTCCCTTTATTGGTTGCTTTCTTCCAACTTCTTTTGAAGTGACTCTTTAATACATTTGTGTTCTTCAACTTTAATTTTGAGACCTTGAACTTGTTCTTTAAGAGTACTAGAACGGATCTTCTCTGCCTTGAGCTCTTTTATAAGCTTGACTGCTTCCTTAGAAAAATCTTCTATGGTCAATCCTTCTTCTTCGTTGTTTGATACCTCTTGTTTATTGTGCTTGGGTTTATTGTGTTTATTGGCAACAATACTCTCTCAGTGGCTTCTTCTTTGTTGTCATTGTCTTCATCGGATGAAGAGCTATCTTCTTTAGAGAGAAAGTTCCTTTTGGATCCTTGCTTGTTGAATTTCTTAAATTCTTTCTTTCCTTTTGAGTTGTGATCACTTCTATTTGGAAATTTTGCTGTGAAATGCCCAACCTCATCACAGCTGAAACATATCAATGGAATTTTAACTTTGAATTTTCCCTTACCAATTTTTAGTTTTCTCGTGAAGTAAGCATATTATTCATCTGAAAGACCTTCTCCATCATCTCCCTTTTCTTCACACTTGCAGGTGCACGTCTTTTCAAATGAAGGTTGTTTATCCTTATCGATTTTCTTAGATGCAACGAACATAGTTTCTTGATGCGAAGTACCCTCTTCTTCGTCAACTCTCATTTCATATGCTATGAGAATTCCATGTAATTCCTCTTTGCTGAGTTTGTCCATATTTGCACTATATTATAAGACCGATACCTTTGGGTTGAATCTCCCTGGTAACATTCTAAGAATCTTTCGTATAATAGTCTTCTCATCAACTGGCTCTCCCAATCCTCCTAGAGCATTGGTTATTTCATCAATGTATTGGAAGTATGCAGCAATGTTGAAATCTTCTTTCATTCTGAGTTGCTCAAATTTTTCTCTATAGATTTGAAGCTTTGCATATTTGACATTTGAGTCACCTGCATATATATTCTCAAGCTTGTCCCATACATTTTTGGCAGTTTTACAACCCAACACCTTATGATAAGCAGATTCAATAAGTCCACTGATAATAATATTCTTTGCTTTTGCATCATTTACCAAATTCTTCTTACCTTTTTCATCCGCGGTTGATGTAAATCCATTTTGAACAGTGTCCCATACTTCGTAACCTTGCGCCAAGAGATAGACCTCCATTCTTCCTTTCCAGAGTGAATAATTATTTTCATTGAATAGAGGTACACCATTCTTGGTATGCTCCATGACCTCCTTCCAGCTGCTAAACAATTGTATGAACAGCTCAAAAGCTACCGTTGGAACGTCGAGACGGGGGGGGAACTCATACTTCTTTCAATTAGAGCATTAGTTAATCTTCAATTATTATCAGTGTTTGCTACCCTCTTCTGCACCTTACTGTGTTTTTCTTCCCTAGAAAGTCTGGTCCTTTGCAGCCCTTGACAACACATGATATAGCTTTTTCTTTGCCTTCTAGGAGCTCAATATTGAATCTGGTGTATCTTTTTTATTTCAAATCCCTAATGTCTCATTTCAGTTCTGTAGTAATCCTCTGAGTTTCCTTTCCAATTCCACAGGTCTGACCCAATTTTGATTCTTTAAGGGAGATTTATATCCAATATCTCACAATGCCCTAATTGTGGATTGTTTCAGTAGAGTGAACTTGTACTACATGCCACATGTCACTGTTTATTCATTTGGCTTTGAAATTGATAGGGAAAAGACTATAGTCTATGTGTTATCTATCAATTTTTATGGAATTCAAATCTGATACTCAGAGAGAGAGTTATGATGATTTTACCAAGGTCGCTTATTTGAGATGAATTTCAGGAGCCTGCAACAACACTGACTTCCACAAATCATATCTTTGAACATATTGCACACCTTGCTCTAAAATTTTCACAGCAGCTTCTATAGTTTTTTGGATTCGCCTCATAAAAATTTCAACTTTTGAGCCTTCATAGAAAAAATGTTAGAGAAAAAATGCAACAATGACCTATTTCAGATGGCTAAATCCCTTGCATGAGGAGGATATGAGGATCACAATTTATATAAATTATTAGGTTGAGAGGGGCTTCAACAAGTGAAAGTGGGAGGGATTTTAGGAGCTTAAAAAATATTAATTATGACTTTTCAATGATCCATGCCACAACCCCATGGGGTTTTAGCCCACTAACTAGGGGTACAAACTTCAAACATGAATATCTCTCAAACCGTCAAGAATTACATGGCGTGCCATATATCAATGAAAACAACTCGAAAAGTAGAAACCATAAAAAGAATTATTGACCCATAATATATTAATTTGGTAGGTCAAAATTCCCATGCAATATTGGGTTAGCCCCTGGCACTGCTTGGGTTGACATCAATGAAAATCACTGATCAACAGAAAGGGTATTACGGGTCGCTAATACGAGCCTGTGTATCAATGAGGGGCTCAGGTTTAGGGATGGCCCTAACTTTGCAGGCTTGAGGGGTTTTAGGTTTATAATTTCTAGACTTGAACATCCCGACGACCATTTTGAATGAGTAAAGCGGAAGGAAAACTGTAAGGAGTAGGAATGGCTAAATACCTATGACCGCTGTGGAAAACCTAAGAGAGAAAGCGACGTGGGGGCTGAAAGCGACCTGGTGCTATAATCAAAGCTTAACTATTAGTCGAGTTTGTAAAAACAAGTAATTTACCAAAAATGGGCGTTAGGTAGGGTTAAAAAGGCTGTAGATTTATGAAAAATGAGGCTCAGGTAACAAGTCGGAGGGTTGACATCATAAGGACATTGACACTGAGGCACATGGCATTTGGCTGCTGGCTATTAGGAACTGGGTGGGTGTGAGCCATGAGCTAGGTTAATAATGGTACCGGTCGCGTACCAACTTTCCTGACTTACATTACCTTTGTTTCTTACGTGCGTTAGCTGTTATTTTCGAGGTGTCCACTGCAGAGTTCCAGCGGGGACCTGTGAAGTCTCTTCGCGCTACGTCACCACCCCACGGAATGGCCGAATCCTGCCCCACCAACTAGTGAGATCATACATTTTCGGGGTGTATAGATCCATTCCCTTTGTACATTCCCTGGTACCCCCAGAATCCATCCATATAGCAGCATTACTTGGATTGTCTTGTTCTATGGCCCATAGCTTCGCTGCTTAGCCATAACGCACCATTTGATTTTTTTTTCTTGTTTTCTCTATAAGGGGAGGGTGTTGCATATTTCCTTCATATCTATCACTCTGCTCACCCTTCCCAATACTATATTTTCGCTTACCTCAAGTTATATTTTTTTCCAAACCTTGTGAGATGAGGGTTGTCATAACAACATTGGCTCCACCTGGGGATGGCATGTTCATCCTTGGATGTGTCAAGAACTTCGCGGAACACTTATAATTCATTATTTGCAAACTGAAGTCTCTTAAAAATTTTCAAGCATTATCATGGCGGAATAAACATCAACTATGAAAGCAGAAATGAAAACTATGTACATACTATAATATAGTAGTCTCCAGGACGAGGATCAGTTTCGGAAATAGGGCTTCAGGAACTACCCATTTATGGGCCTCTTGATCACATCATCTTCCAAATTCTCCAGTATGAACGTGTTATTACCTTTAACCTTAGAGATTTTGAAATTTCCAAACTACAAGGGGTAAAACTTTCCATGTTTACCTTTGTCGGCTCTCCTGATGTCCCACCTCAGTACTAAATCCCCCGTCAGCATTTCTCTGTCCTTGGCATGTTGGTCAAATAGATTTTTTATTTTCTCTTGGTACTCTGCTAAATGGTCATTCACTTGAATGTGAGTCTCTTCCAACTCGACCAATTGATTTATTCTTCTGGTAATATCGTTGGCTTCTTCCTGACTGTCCTTAAGAAACATGGCCGCATGCAAGGCAAGCTATATTGGGAAAACTTCCACTATCCCGTAGAATACTTCATATGGTGACTTACCTGTAGATTGTTTACTTGTGATTTTATTTTCCCACAGTGTGAATTTTAGCTGGGAATCCCAGTTTTTCTAACTTTCATTTATAGTTTTCTTTAATGCCCTTACCAATGTCTTATTTGAAGACTCAGCCAATCCATTTCCCTGAGTATAGTAAGCTGTTGAATGCCCCACGGTGATATGGTATTGCTGACAGAAATTGGTGAATTTTATAGAGTTGAAAACCTGTGCATTATCTGTCACAATCTTAGTCAGGCAGCCAAATCTGAATATAATATTTTCTTCTAGGAACTTGATCACCACTACATCAGTTGTGTTTCTTGTTGGTATTGCCTCTACCCACTTGGTGAAGTAGTCAGTGGTGGTTAGTATCCATTTGTGTTGGTCGCTGGATTGTGGATGAATTTACCTGATGAAATCTATCCCCCATTGCTAAAAAGTTTCTTCTATGTGTACTCGGATCATTGGTAAAGGAGAAAAATTTTGCCTTTCAACAAACCTCCGACATTTTTTGCAGGCCCTGAATCGAGCATTCACATCCCCAAACAATTTGGGCCAGTAGAAATATGCCTTCAATATCTTATAGGCTGTACACCTCCAGCTGTAATGTCCTCCACAAATTTCTTCATGGAAATCAGCAATAACTTCCTCCACTTCCATTTCTGTCAGGCATAGGAGCAGGATTCCTGAAGGGTCTTTCCAATATACTTAGCCATTTGCAATGATATACTTATGCGACTTCAACCTCAACGTTCGATATTTAGTCTTATCGAAGTTCAGAGGACACTTGAGAGTTAAAATATATTCCACAATATCTTTATACCAAACATTGACCAGATACTTCATGTGGGTCTTCTACATGGTTGTTTCTATCCTGTGCTATTCCTCCGTGCCTCCAAACAATTCCCCAATTTCCAAGGATAGGTTTATACCCAGGGCCTGGAAATTACACTCAGAAAAAAACTTAGCTAGGCCCTATCGCTTAATCAACTTTCTGGGATGGATGTCTAATTCATATTCTTGGATTTTGGCAATCCTTTTTCCCCTTTTGCCCTCACTATCTCCTTGAATCAAAATATCTTTAACTGCGGCCATAGGCACGAAAGCAATGATGGCTGACTATATGACGTACATATGGAATGCTTTTAAGGACTTCACCAAAGCGTATGACTGCTTCTCTTGAATATTTTATTTTATCTCAGCATCTCGAAGTACCTAGCTAAAAAAGGCGATGGGTTGTTCATACCCTTCCTCATTTTTCTGTAAAAGTACTGCGACTACAATATGCAAGGAGGAAAATGAGAAGATCATGAATGGTTTACTATAATCTGGTCCTACTAATACTGGAGCTTCTGCAAAAGCACTCTTAATCCTATTAAATTCTTCTCTTGACTCATTTTTCCATTTCACCTCATTTCTTTTATTAAGAATTTATGTGATATGTCGAACTATTTCTGCGTAGTTTTGGATGAACCTTCTCAAAAAGTTTATGCGCCCGAGGAAAACTTGAACTTCTTTCTTATTATGAGGTAGGGATATGTCGTTGATCACTTCCACCCTTTTTGGGTAAATATTTACTCCTGCTTTGGTAACGATGTGCCGCAGTAACTTTCCTTCTTCTAAAGAAAACATGGATTTCTAAGGCTTTAGGGAAAAACCATACCTACGACATTTTTCAAAAGTTCGGTGTAGATGTTCCACATGTTCGGCATCATCCTTTGAAAATACTATAATATCATCCAAATATACTACCACGAACTTGTCCTGCTCTTCCAGAAAATCGTTTTCCATTTCCATTTGAAGGGTGGTCCCGGCGTTTAACAGACCAAAAGGCATATGGCCATACATGAAGGTACCCCATGGCATGGTGAACGTCATCTTCTTCTGATCTTCTGGGAGGATTTCCACCTGGTTGTATCCCTAGAATCCATCGATCATGGACATTCGAGAAGACCCAGCCACTTTTTGCAGTATGTGGTCCATTTTAGGGAGGCGATAATTATCTTTAAGGGAAGCCCTGTTCAAGTTCCAAAAGTCTACACACAACCTTATTTCTCCATTTTTCTTTCGGGTTGGCACTAGGTTAGCCACCCATTCTGAATACCTCAGAGGGACAATAATCTTAGCCTTCAACATCTTTTTGATTTCCTTCTCTATAGAGGGGGGAGCAACAGAGGGTTAATCTGCCTTAGTTTTTGCTTATGCGTCTTGGCCTCAGCCATCATTGGGATGTTGTGCTGGATAATGCTTATGTCAAATGTTTTAAGATCTTGGTAAGACCAAGAAAAAACATCTTTATAAGAGTGAAACATCTGCACATACCTTTCTTTGTGTTCTTCTGTAACTCCTTTAGATAATTTGACTATCTTAGGTTCTTCTTCCGTCTCGACGCTAACATCTTCCACCCGGGCTTCCGGTGTTAGTTTGTTGGGGCCAACGGGAACGTCGTTCTTATAAAACAACCTCTCCAAGGGTACTAACCCTCTAGGAATCACATTTCCTTTCAACTGCAGCACTTTGTGACCAGCCACCGTCTCTTGCCATTTATTTTGGGGTTTTTCTTCAATTTCCTCTTCCTCCCTGCTATCAATAACCAAGTTAGACAATTCCCCAATAGTCTCCATGAAACATTTCATATGTTTCTCATCTTCAAACACGTACCAATGGTTGACATTTTCTAGAATATAAGGACGATAATGTAACTCCATTTCATATCTCAAAAGTGGATTATGAGGTGGACAGAAATTGCTTACTGCCACAGCCAATCAATCTACTATCCTGTTCTGATCACTTGGCATAAACTGTATGTTAAATGCTAAGAAAAAAATTTCCACCAGGTCCCACACTTCATTTCTGTATGCCCTCAGCCGAGGATGTTTGACTTCACACTGGTTCTTTATCGGCCTCACCACCAACTCCAAATCTCCAAAAACATTAAGGCTTTGAATGCTCATATTCTTGGCAGTTTGCAAGCCCAGAAGCAAATATTCATACTTTCCCACGTTGTTAGTGGCTTCATACTCCAACTTGAATGAGAAGGGCACTAATTTTCCATTATGGGAAATCAGGAGGACCCCTGCTCCATTTCCTTCTCTAGAGTTTGCTCCATCAAAGTGTAAGGTCCACATTCCCCTTTCATCATCACTTGAGGAATGTTGGGATTTTAATAACTTGAATGACGGTTATTGCAAAAACTCCTGATCCTCCTCAAGCATCACACAAGATAACTCTCCTTCCTTGCTATACACTGGGGAGTTTACTGAGCCATTGGCTTTGGTCACCTTTTTACAAATCTTGATTTTCTATACAACCTTCTTTCTTGTCCTCCAAACACTAGAATAGTTGCATAAGTAAGATCAAGCTTGATCGACCCTCCAATATTAGTACCCCGTGATTTGGATAGAAGCATTCCAAAACAAGCTGGGATATCAGCAACTACTATGTCCATGATGACACTCTTGGTTGGGATCTGAGCCAAATTTACCACTAGATATTTAATCATCTCGAGACATTTTACCTTTTTGGAGTCAAACGAATAGAGGTCTTTGTAGGATCGGGTGATCTGTAGACCCAGTTGTTCCATGACTGAAAGCAGTAACAGATTATGTGAAGCTCCCAAGTCCAACATACAATTATGTAACAACAAATCATGAATGACTAAAGAGACATAAAAGGGTGGGGTTGTAGAGTCTAACTCTTCCACATGGGGGCCAAAAACTACCATGGGCCTTTCTTCTTGAAGGTTACGGGAATCTATGGGTGAATTTACTCCATGAGGGAACATGAACTGGGAGACTTGAGCTCTATAGGAGGGTTGTTTTAGGAGTTAAACCAAAGGAACATAGATTTTGATTTTCTCTAGCTATTTTTGTAGATTGAATACAGTGGCCCCTTTTTTACAAAGGTCTCTTTTGGTTCCTTGATGAAGATGGGAGGCTTTTCGATAGTAGACATACCTTTAGCATGAGTAAGAGGGTCAGGTGTGGATTTGGACTATGATGCAGGAGCACCTTTATGTCCAGAAGGTTGTTCGATGGGTTTCTTGCCTTTGTTATCAGTATTTGGGAGGGTTTATTCCTTGGAAGGTGACTCTTCCTCTTGCTCTTGAGTACATGTCCGCTTCCTAGAAGACCGAAGGTCATACTTCTTGTGGAATTGGGCTTGCATAAAATAAAAAAAAATGCCTACAGTAATCATCTATGTCAGGTTCTTTAGTGGATTTTACCTTCTTTCCCTCTTCTTCTTCTTCTCGTAGAGAAATTTCTACCTCTTCTCCTTCAGAATAAGAAAAACACTGATCGTCTTGCCCATCTGGAGCATATTTTACAGGGCCCTCCAATTTTCCTTCCAGATATAAGGGGGGATGTATGTGATCTTATTGCTCTTTTCTATCCCTTTGAAAGATCTGTAGGGGCGGTTTCCTATTCTGCTGATTATACCCTCTGTTAAAGGTAGGCTGAGCCAACCGAGAGGAGGAATTCTTTGCTTCAAGTTCCAATTTCACCAGCTTGCTAGAGAGATTTTTAATCATTTTATTCATATCCTCGATTTTATAATCAGAGGCTTCCTTTTCTTGACTCAAAGAAGAGGCTTCTTCTTTACCCTTTCACCTAAAATCGTGGTCCAATCTGCCTTTCAAATTTCCTATAGAAGCAAAGTTAGCCTCCACTTCTAAAGCATCTGTCTAAGATTGGTCGAGAGAAGTAGATTTTATCTCCCTTAGAGTGAAACTGAATTCATATTCAAAAGATCCCATGAGCACTACCTTAGCAGCAGCTTGAGGTGGATTTATATCAGCTGGTAGGTTGGTTTACAACTTATTAAATCTCTTTATAAACTCAGCTATGTCCTCGTTGTGTCTTTTCTTAGATGTATTGAATTCTATGAGACAATAACCATGGTCTCTTTTCGGTCCCCACATCCTGGTGAAAGCATTTTCCATCTCTTCCCAGTTAGTGATGGAGTTGTCCCCAAGATTTTTGAACCACTTCCTTGCTTCTCCATCCAGAGATTGGAAAAATAATCTCAGAACTACACCCAACTGTTCTACATTGAAATTCTCTGCAAATGCATATAAATCTTCCAAATTATTTTGTGAAGTACTTATGTCTTCCCCAGTAAACCGGGGCAAGTGCTTCATGTAGTCTTGGGGCATGTCATTTAGAATCTGCGGTAATTCCAAAGGGGCATATTTATTTAGCAAGAAGCTAGGAACTTCCATGAGAGGTTGTGGAGCTAGAGGCAGGTTTTGCTAAGTGACACTGGGAATATGATGAACTATGGTCTGTAAATTTTCTTGGTCAAGTAGGATTTGAGGGATAGTCACTTGCTTTATTTCTTCAGCTTCTGGGGTAGGATGTAAGACAAATATTGATGTAATTATAGACTCTTCCTCATCTTTTATTTCCAAATGTTGATGGATAAGGTTATTTAGTGGGTATTCAAGAACTCTAGTAGTAGATCCAGGATCTTGAACCTAAGCTTGCTGGGAGGAAGATGGAGAGTCTTCTAGGGATAATCTGGGTATGTCTATATGAGCGGGCTAATTTTCTTTCCATATTCTCTTAAATATAATTTTCTCTGGATAAAATACAGAGGGTGTTCTCAACTGAGAAGTATCTGACCTTAGGTGAGGCTTTTGATAATACAAGATTGCAAATATATTTAAAACTTTGAAATAATGTGGAGTCGCCAAGGTGAGGGATATAAAACTCTCAACCCTTCATGCTCACCTGATTTTTAAGGGTGAATATGATTTTTTCATACCGAGGGATAATATATTCAAATTCGTTCCCTAACAACGGCGCCGAAAAGATGTTGTAGCTCCTAGATACAACCATGAGTTGTGACGGACTAGTGCCTAGGTCATCTTAATGTCTAAATTATTCAGAAAACTTTCCATGGTCAAGGATATCAATCCTCTAGTTTATAAATGATTCTTAAAACTTCATCAGGTGGGATCGAGACCTTAGGAACAGAGATACAACAACAGTAATACCTGATAGTAAAACAATAAGGGTCTTATAAATACATTATCAAAGATGAATCTGGATTTTAAAAGGCTATGAGGAGGGCCAGATTATGAAACACAATGCATAATTATCAAAATATGAAGTCCTGGTAATGATGACAGCAAATTGGAGAGAGTATTAACTACAGATAGGCTTATTATTATATAATAATCTATCACCAGCTAATATCAGAAGAATGGTGAGTAAATGAGATGTAACATACGAAAACAATATCAAATCTCTGAGCCATATTTAAAGCACCATAGACTAATACACATGAGTATCTTGGACAGATAAATTCATTTCCAATAAATCAAGCACTCGTATTCTGGTAGCTTGTAATATAAAAAGAGTGATAAGTGCCAAAACATTTGTATTAGAATATAACAAAGAGAATACAAACTATGACTGATCTCACCAGGAATCCATCTCACAACAAAATAATTTCAGTTGATCTCCCAACAGGATTCTCCGACGTAAACCATAAGAAGTCCTCAAAAATTTACAAAAAAGGGGGATTTACAATTAACAGTCTTTGTTCAGGAAAATCTGGAACCCTTCTATAAACTCAGATTGTTTCTTTTATAATCCCCTGTTTACCTTTAGTAGAAGATATTTTGGACTAGTGTTTGTTCATAGAAGTATATTTTCTGATGCTTGTCTCTATCAGAATCAAAACTAATGATGAGGAAAAATTTCTCTCATCATCCTTGTAGTGGCCTTAACATAGGGGTGAACTGAAAATAAAACAACCTAAAATGAAAATAAAAATTCTTAGGGTGAAATGACGATTTCACCTGATATTACAAAGTAAAAATAACAAGTAAAAAGGCCACTACAGCCAAATGATGATCATAATTTTTTAGAGGAATAGGGTGTAGCAATTGTCGGCTGAGTTGGAAGCACTGATGATGCAGACGAACCAGATTTATGCTTTTGAGGAGGCGGGGACTGGAGGGACGGTGTGACGACTGGTACATTTACAAACTCACTACATTTCTGCCATATGGTTGCCCTTGGTGGGGGCATAGTGGCAAAAATCTCCACTAAGGCCTATATATCAGTCAATTCCGAGTAGTCCACGTGCACAGCCAAGCGTTGTTTGATCTGACAGAGAAGGGAAATCTCCTTTCCTAGGGAAGCAATTATAGTCTGAGTTTTTAGGCGAGTGGTTTTATCATAGGGAAGATTTTTTTGATTCATAACTGCTACCAGCTTCTCTTCCTAATCAGTTAGAATTGAAAATACAACAGTCGTAGGATCCCAGCATGATGGAAGGCTTGCTTTCACTAGCTCATCCCACTCTTGCTCAAACTTCCCCACTCCCTTGGCAACCTAATTCAAACCACTCAAAGCATTTACACGCGTGGTCTCTTTCTCAATTACCTTTATGATTTCCATCAATCCTCTGAAACGGTCTTCAATCCCTTGGACATCCAACTCTTCCAAGCATAATATGTTTAGGCAGGTGATATACTTCTTGGCCATGACCACTTTTGCTTCGAATTTCGCTTGTCCTTCCTGCAACTTCCCTTTGAAAAAACTGACAACAGTTTTCTTTTCATTCATTTACATAATAAAGTCCCAATGATTCCTTACCTCTTACCTGATGTCAGTCCAGATGAGGCGCCTGGCTTCCAGGAGGGTTGTGTTTCCTTTCATCCGATTGTTTAGATTTTTTATAACTTTTTATGGCTGCAACGTCTCCCTCTTCACTCCATCCACCTCTTCTTGCAGGGCCGCTATTACTTTATCATTTTATTCCAACCTAGCCACCAGCTCCTGAGTTCTCTACTGCACTGTATGGGCTTGATTTTTTTAGACCTATAGGTCTGATAGGGCCTTGGTTAACTGTGTCAAAGTAGCACTTGTTGTATCGGAACTTGGTGTCACGCAGACATGGGTATCCCACTTGGCTTGCAATTTCACCAATTTCTGTCTAAGGGCAACCATTTCTGTAACCGTTTTAGCATTCTCATCCCTTTCCCGAGAAATTCTATCAGTGAGGGCCAACTTATCTCTTTCCTCTTGGGCTAATTCCTCGGGTTGTATGTATTCCCCAAGGGGAATGTTGAGCCTCTTCTTTAGCTCTGAGTTTTCAACCTCTAAGTCCAGGATGATTTTCTTTTGGATTCCTTCTTTATTGCTCCCTTTTTCACTCATTATCCTTCTAAGATAGTGTAGTATATTACTGATCCCTGTAGCACTCGCCCTTTCCTTTTTCTGATTCTATAGTACCTCTTTCTATTTGTCTTCGAGCTTCCTTAATGCGAGCGAAAAATTTAAAACATCGTCCCTTAACATGTCCCTGATACATTGGTGAAGGCCAAGCTTGTCAGTTAAGGGGACCTTTGACAGATTCACAGCAACCTCTAGAACCTTGTAGCTAACTTCATCAGTAGTAGGGTCTAGCACTGCCTCCGTGATAGCTATTATCAACTGCTCCTTATCCATATCCAATCTGAGGTGAGCGAGGTATAATACTTATCCATGAATCCACCAATTCTGCTCGGATTTTATCCCTTACTATCCGGTTTCTGTTTCTAATTTCTTCCCTTACTTCAGATCTATTTACCGAAACAACCTGTGATATCCAAGATGGTTCTTAAGGGGAAGCGCCATCATAATTAACTCTGAAACTGAACTTGCTCTTATTGGACTACCTGTATCTAATTAAATCTTCTTGATGTGGCTCACCCCAGATAATCTCCACATCATCACTTCTATTATTTTTGGAGGGTTGGGACCCCACCCCTATATCCAAACCTTCTGGATCCTCTAAAAAATCGTCCTCATCAGTCTTCCCTTTCCTCCCTGTACCCACTGAAGTGGCGTCACCCCTTCCTTTTGCAGCTGAAGATTTGGCCTCCATCTATGAAGCCAAGGGCCATGTGTCAAGGTCAGCTCTCCTTTCAATGAAGGGCCTAGTCTCATGCACATATGCAGTGGACCTAATATTCAATTTCCTATTAGAGAGAATTCCTTTTGGGTCATAAGGCCAGACTTTTCCCAACACTAAATCCATCCCTTGAAGCAGCGTCTCCACTGTGGAGTGGGCGTGTCTTGAGTTTATGGTAAAAGGGTTGATGGTGGTAGGGAGCTTGAGGATATAGCCCTTCTTAGCGAGAACAAAGTGGAACTGGTTTGCTTTCATGGTTTTCAGAATGTAGTCAAGGAGGAAAACCTGCATAGCATGGAACAACGATAGGTGGTAAGGGGGTACATCTGCATCATAGACTCTGATCTTGGTGTAGTCATCAAACAAATACCAATCCCCTGTGCTTTCCTCATCGCAAAACTGCAGCCAGTGTTTCTGCTTGGGAAAAGTCCTGGGCAAGGGGCTATCGTGAAGTATGGTGTAGGAAATGGTCATAAAATTGTTCAAAAACCTTGATTAACCCCTCCCATTAGGCTGCTGATATACTGAGATATTCCACTCAAAAATGGTTCTCGGCTGGATGTTCATTCTTGAGATTTTTTCAAGGCCCAGAGCTTCGAACTTGTCAGCATTCTCAAATAGAAAAGGGTAAAATACCAGGGAACAGAAACGGAAATCCCCCTGTGGAGGGTATTTCTTGAAACTAGGTTTGAATGGCCAAGGCCAAGAAAGTGGGGATATCTAAAATGAAACCCGACTGGGACATGAGAAAAGGAAGGCTATGCATTCTTTCGACACCCTCTCGACCTCTCTCAGACCTTGCAACCCTAAGATGAAAGCGAAAACAGGCTCGCGAGCTTTTGTGAATGCGGTCAAGGGTACCATGTTCAAAGACGGGATGGACTTGAGGTGGGAGTCTAAGATGGAAGAGAGGAATTCACTCGGTTGTTTCCAGGGTAATTTGGAAAACTGACGAGACAAGTAAAATTCTATGAACTCAACATACTCCTAGCTATGTGGGAAATGGAGGGCGTCTTTAATGAGTTGAGGGGATATGCAAAAAACCTTTTTTCCCTCTGCCGAAAGAAATACATCCTTGCATTCGTCAGAGGTGTCTTTATGCCTACATATGAACTCGATTACTGGAAAGGTGGGCGAAACAATTTGATAATATAGGCTAGACAGTATGACCCTGAACCAGTCTTGGCATTTCACATGGATTTCTAATAGGTAAGGCCTAACATGAAAGACACTAAAAGGGTATTGCGGATCACGAATATGAGCCCGTGTATCAATGAGGGGCTCAGGTCCAGGGATGGCCCTAACTTCGCGGGCTTGAGGGGTTTCAGGCTCATACTTTCTAGACTTGACCCTCCCGATGACCATTTTGAATGAGTAAAGAAGAAGGAAAACTATAAGGAGAAAGAATGGCTAAATACCTGTGACCCGTGCAGAAAACCCAAGAGAGAAAGTGACGCAGGGGCTGAAAGCGACTTGGTGCTGTAATCCAAGCTTAACTATTAGGCGAGTTTGTAAAAGAAAGTAATTTAACAGAAATGGACATCAGGTAGGGTTAAACAGGTCATGGATTTATGAGAAACAAGGCTCAGGTAACAACTCGCATGGTTGACGTCATAAGGACGTCAACGCTAAGGCACATGACATTTGGCTGTTGGCTATTTGGAGCCAGGTGGGTGTGAGCCATGAGGTGGGTTAATACCTGTACTGATCGTGTACCAGCTTTCCTGACTTACCTTACCTTTGTTTCTTACGTGCGTCAGTTGTTATTTTCGAGGGGTCCATTGCAGAGTTTCAGTGGGGATCTGTGAAGTCTCTTTACACTGGGCCACCACCCCAAGGAACAGCCAAAACCTACCCCACCAAATAGAGATGTCATAAGTTTCCTGGGGGTATAGCTCTGTTCCCTTTGTACATTCCCTGGTACCCCCGGAATCCATCCACGTGGCGGCATTACTTGGGTTGTCTCGTTGTATGGCCCGCAGCTTCACTGCTTAGCCATAATGCACCATTTACTTCTTTTTTCTTGTTTTCTCTATAAGGGGAGGGTGTTGCATATTTCCTTCATATCTATCAGTCCGCTCAGCCTTCCCAATACTATATCTTTGCTTACCTTGGGTTATCATTTTTTCCAAACCATGTGAGATGAGGGTTATCATAACAACAGGTTGATAAGCCACCATTTCAATGATCGAATGCCAATACACAATAGATAATTGATGGGAAATTACTTTTGTAGTCAGTACATGTTATCAAGGTTTGTTAGCTTTAGGATTTTTCATTAGATATTATCTTAGGTGTTTTCTAACATTTGGTACCTAATACCCTAATATCCCATTATCGTATCCTTTTGGACTTAAGCCCCTTTTAGTTAAGCTCGTGGTCACAGTCCCCTTGGTGGCCCATATGATTAGGGGTCAGGACAAAGTATCTATTCCAAAAATTTCTAATTCTATCAAAATAAAGGATTATCAAACCCTAAATTTTCCTAGTAAAACCATTCTTTCAGAGGGAACTTCTAATACTATCCTCAGGAATAAAATGGAGTTTTGACAAGGTAATTACTAGGTACCTATAATACTAGTATTTCCCCTTATTATTATTGATAGTGTAGCCGCATTACTTTTATTTTTGTGCCCATTTAGTCTCCATATTTTTATTAGTGTGCCCCATAGAATCCCACTATTGATATTGTTGTGCCCTTAGATTATTATTTTTATTTTGGCTAGGATTATATCATGACCCCTTGGACTCTTATATATAGAAAGGATATTTTGTCATTTGAATCATACAAGAATTGTTCATTTATGTAATTTAAAGGAGGTTTCCTCCTCGAAGAGGCTTAATTCTATGTCATTGATCTATATTTTCTTATATTTTGTTAGCTGGTTTCATAACATTTGGTATCTGAGCTTTTGAATGTATGGTTTGATTGCTGCAAAGAGGTCACAGTGTAATTTGCGCTATAAATTTGTTTCTACGAAGTTTCAGAAGCTGGAATTTTTACCATACGAATATGAAATCCACAGGAAAGTCATGTCAAAATTTCAAATATTGGTTTTCTATATTTGCGAAGATCTGATCTCAGGGATTTATGGTTTTTGTAGGCTCCATAATTTCTTCTCAAACAAGTGACATAGGGAAAATCATCAAAACTTTTGTTCCATACATCAGATTGGAACTCTGTAAAATGTGTATAAAAGTGAATGGATTGTAGTGTCCTTTATATCAATTTTAGAACTGAAGGTCAAAAGAGTGACATGTGGCACACCGTACAAATTATTTCTACTGAACTAGTCCATAATTAGGTCATTAAGGGAGATTGGGCATAAATTTATCTTGAAGAATAAAAATGAGGTATAGCCTATGGAATTTGAAAGAAGAATCAGTGGGTTATTAGAGGACTGAATTTCCAATCTTGGAGATCCAAAATTACAAAGTTACAATTGTTTGAAGATCGAGCTCCTAAAAACAAGAAAAAGGTGTATATGTTTAAAACAATTTGCATAATGTTTATTTGAGAAATAAATTTGAAGTAATTACAAGGGCGTATTGAAACATATATATTTTTAGTGGGTTCTAAAATTGTACCAAAAAGGAATTATACACCCATCAATACTTCATAAAACTCTACTATGAAGCATGAAGAGGAAGAATTGCAACATGATATCTCAACATTGTGGGAACAAGTGCAACAAAATTCGCCCTCACATAGAACAAACAAAAATGAACTAAAAGGTTACATGGATGGTTTAAAAGCAGCCATGGAAGCTAATATAGATGGTTTGAAGAATGGGATGGAAGATAATATCAGTGGTATAAAAGACAACATAGAATATTTGAAGAAATACATGGAAGGTTTGAAGGAAGTTTTGACAGCGTTCCTACAAGAAAAGCTTCCTAATGGCAAAAAGGTACTAGAGGAAACTCACGATCAGAAAAAAAGAGATTTTAATCATTATTTCATAGACTCTAAAGTTAGATTGGAGACCCACCATATTCCAAATATTGATATGAGGAAGTTTTATTGTAAGGATCCCATAACATGGATACTACAGATGGAGCAATATTTTGATCTCCATAATATGCAAAACACACAAGAGGTACACATTGGAACTTTATATTTAGGACCCAGTACATTTGTATGGTATCGATGGCTTTGATATCATAAACAAATTTTCACTTGGTCAATTTTTACAGAGGAAATCATAACAAATTATGAGGATACAAAGATAAACAACTTCTTTAGCCAATTGATAAATCTCAAACAAAAGGGTTCAATGATGGAGCACGTTATAACTTCGAAAAATTGAATATAAGAGTAAGAGTTATTTCAGAGGACCAAAAAATTGATGTTTTCCTAGGGACCTTAAAGGATAACATCCAACATGAGGTTCACCCTTGGGAACATTATTCATTGGAGAAATCATTCAAGTTGGCAAGAAAAATTAAAAGAAAAATTATGGTGATAAGGAAGCCTACCACTCACAACTATAAAGATGGAATTGTTGCTACTCCTAGACTTCCACAACCTATATGGTTGACACCAAAAAAAATGGAATAAAAAAGAGAAAAAGGGCCTTGCTACAGTTGTGATATCAAATACAATAAAGGTCACAAGTGTGCTAAATAGAAATTATTTTACGTAGACTATGAAGAGGAGGGTGAAATGGAACAAGAAACTTCAAAAGAAGAGGATATACACTAGGAACCAATTGTAGAGAAATAAGAAATGAATTAGATCATATCTTGTAATGCATTGGTAGGAATTACCACTCAAACTCTCGATATAGAAGGACATATCAAGAAGAAAAATTTAATAGTGTTGATTGATTTGGGTAGTACCCATAATTTTATTCATTGTAAGGTAGCCAAGGAAATAAATTGTTTCCTATACCCAACACCAGAATGTCAAGTGATGGTTGCAAATAGAGGAACTATAAATTTCTCTGGGAAGTGCCACAATATCAATCTAACCATGTCGGAATATGAATTGAATAGTCCAATTCTATCCATTCCAATGGGTGGTTCTGATGTTGTACTAGGAGTCCAATGGTTACAATCTTTCGAGACGATATCTTTTAATTTTCTTGAAATTTTCCTGAAATTTGTTTTTGGAATGGAAAGAAATTTGAATTACGGGGTATCACAGGGAAGCCAGGAAATATAATCAGCTCCAATTTCATGAAAAAACTTCTGATTAAAGAAAAATGAGGCGTAAATGAAAAATTATTCTCACTAGAGGTTCAAACATTAAAATCATCTATTTCTCCATATCTCCAAAAAGTCTTGGACAATCATTCTGTAGAGCCTCAAGACTGCCTCAATTTTGACATCCATTTTCACTAATTTCTCCTCCTTTTTGTCAACTCCATAAGCCAAAGAAAGTTTTTATTTGCACAATTTTATCCTGGTAAGGTACCTTAATGATCTCTTTTTCATATTTTAAATGTTTCTTATTATTTGGAGAAAATTTGTATTTAGCTACAGAATTCATGTTGTTCTGCAACTAATTTCTGTTTATGTAGCCACCACCATGGTTTAAAAATTTATGAAGAATAAATGAAGAGGTGAAATACATGGGCAGTTGATGAATGATCCATTCATGGATTCTATCCTATCTACCTGTCCAGAATCGAGGAAGAAAGCACCTACGATTGTGATCAAAGTTTCAGTTAAAGAAGAAACCGGAACAAGCGAATGAGAAGATTAAGCTTCATAATTTTCTCTCCACGTAGAAAATCATGAAAGTAATAAAATTTTCATTTCTATTTAGAATTTTATGCATAATTTTATTAGTCACCAAAGGCATTAAAGACTCAAACCTTTAATTCAAGACTGTTATAAATATCGGGTTGTGTAAATAAGAAACAAGTTTGGTTTTATTGTAAGACTGATATAATATTAAAACTCTGTTTTTATTAATCTAAGGAGAAAGTGTTCTCGAATCATTGATGCATAGCTAGCTGTGAATATATCATAACCATTCTATTGTGGAGGGCCCTTGTACATAATACATTTATTCATTTAAGTTTCTATAATTTCATAGTTTAGTTTCTTATACTATCGTTGTGTTTTTCCGCATAGATACACGCTCTCTTTGATATGTTTTCTATTATAATTGATAGCACATATACACTCTTTTTACATTTTCCCTTCGTAGCTTAAACACATTCTTCACTTTCATACTATAGACATATAATTTTCTTTTATTTCCATTGCAAATTCTCTTTTGGATTTCCGTTGTATAAACAATCAATTTTCCTATTATTATTTCATTGTTGTTACCTTTATTTGCAGAATATTGTTATGTTAACATTGGAAAATCATTTTCATTCAATATATTTAGAGATAATTTATCATGGTGGCCGACATAGGTTGATTGAATATAACTTTAGATTTCTCATTCAGCGTAATTTGTTTTCATGTAAAATAGGTTTATCATAGATTAGTTTTTCTTCTTTTAAACATTTCCTTTTCTTCCTTCTTGCAATTTATATTTGTCAATAATTAAAATATTTCTTTTAATAAGTGCAAATACTTTTTAGTGATATTTTGTCTTAAATTTCATTTATATAAAGAATCTAAAAACATACAAAAATTATTAGAATTTCTTCTTGTTTCTTAAGCTTTAGTTTTTCTCAAAGATCATTTTTAACTATTAAACATGCTAAAATGACATTCTCATCATATTTTTGGATAGTTGAATTTAGAATTAATTTCACAAATCATAAGTTTTAAGTTTCTCAATTCCATTTAGACATTCAAGATAGATAAAAAATCCTAAAAAAACTTTAAACAGATAAAATAAACACAACGAAATAAGTAAGAAAAGGCTTCTAGCATATATAGTGCACATGCACTTCATAAGATTAACAACTCTGGTCGATAATTTATGAAAGCAATTTAAGACATTAAATTGAGTAAACATTTTGGTCCCATTGTCGAGGAAGTGTAAATAGGAGCCTTATCTCTTAAAAAAAATAACAAATAACAAAGACATAAAAAAATGACATGTGTAGAGAAAGAGATTCTAGAAGTGGATTTGTAGCTAGAGGTTGAAGTTTGATCCCAACATCACCACTCACTCCATC
Source organism: Pinus albicaulis (assembly GCA_034641835.2). Classification (NCBI taxonomy): domain Eukaryota; kingdom Viridiplantae; phylum Streptophyta; class Pinopsida; order Pinales; family Pinaceae; genus Pinus; species Pinus albicaulis. Next base: position 93,616,216 of record CM076581.1, read on the forward strand.
AAGACCTGATAGTGCCACACCATCCACCCAAACTCGTATTCCATTCTTAGGGGGAAGACATAGACTTCCTGAAGTCTTAAGATCATAAATTCAGCCTAAAGACTCTCCAAATTCATCCACTGAAGGAGTTATAGAAGAAGAAGATCCTAGATCCCCAACAAAAGGAGTAATATTTCTAACTTATACCAAAGAACAACTCTTATCCTAGGAGCTAGATATCCCTAGTGAGGAGGAAAGAAGAATAAGTATTCTTTAATATACCATTGATAGAGGAATCATAAGAGGAACAAAAAATCCCAAATTTAGAATCCTATATTAGTTATGAGGAATCTACAATTGTTAGAGAAGGGGAAGGATAAGTACACAATGCTAATGATGACCAATTACGACTAGGAGGAGGTGGACCTAGAATTGGAGGTGGAGGACGAGGTGGAGGATGAGGTAGAGGTAGATGAAGGGGAGAATAAAGAGAAGAAATAGAAGAAGCAGGAGGAAATACAGGAGAAGTAGATCCTGTTGTATTTTGTATATTATATGAGGATACAACTTCCACAATGAAGAATACCTCACCCTCCATCCTTCCCAATTTTTGTGGATTAAGGAGTGAATATCCTGAAACATTTATGTTTGAATTCGAATTTTTATGTAGATCATATGCTACTTAGTCGATTCTCAAAAGTTGAAATTTTTCCTACAACTCTTAAGGATGAAGCCTTAAAATGGTTCATGGGATTAATAACACATTCTATTAGGACATGGGAAGAAATGAAGAATTCATTATTACAAAAATACAAGGATTACTACACACCTCATAATTGGAAAGATGAAGTTTTTAAGATGATGCAAAGAGAAGATGAAAACTTGGAGAATGTACTTTAGAGATTTAGTTACAATATAAAAAGGGTTAAGATGGAAAATTTGGATGAAGATACTTTAAAATATCTCTTTTTGAAAGGTATTAGGGATGAATGGATAGAAATTCTTAATATGAAGGGAAAGGGAGACATTTCTCAAATCTCATTACCTGACATATCTAATTTATGCATACATATTTCAAGAGGAAAGTCAAGAAGTTGGAGGAGTTCAAGGTGTCCTATTCTCTCTAGAGCTACCAAGTCTACAGCAAGAATGGTAAGTAGGGCCGAATTATGAAATTTTCTTCATTAATTCAAAACAGATATTTTAGGGGGTCTTGGTAAACAAATAAACACCTTGGGATTAAAAAATAAGATAATATTGGAAGGTGATGCTTTATCTATATTTTTTCTTAAGTGTAGAAAGAAGCATGCCTTAAAAGAATACCATCTTTATTTAAAAATCATAGAAACCTATGTCATATGTATAGAAAATCATGAAACAAAGAAATGTCCTTCTATTCCAAGTCTTAAGGGCATTTACCAAGAGGAAATAGCTCCACACCAGGTAGATCCTCTTTGTTTTGTTACTAGAAGACCATGAAAAGGACCATAAACTCAAGGTTTCAACACTCAGATGTATACTCAGCCTCCACAGAATTACTGGAATGCATCAATGCCATGGCAGAAGCCTTGGTATCAAACATAAACTTGGACACAAGGAATGAAAAATACTTATGGTAGATATTCTCAATATCACCAATATCCACAATCATATCTGAACTATCCACCACAACATTTTCCCCAAACCAGTCAACAACCTCAATTTAGAAATCAAAATCAACAACTTTTATTTCCATTTCCATAAATTCGAAACCAACTACCTACTCAACCACTTCCAAACCCAAACAATAAAAATTCACAACCTATTTATAACATGCATTGGCGAAATTTTTAGACCTATATGATAACTCCACTAGATATTAATAACGTTCAACTTAGATCTGGTAGAATATTAGAGAAGAAATTTCCTTCTGTTATTATTCATGAAAAAGAAAAAGATGATCACAATGATGAGGAGATTTCTCTTCATCAAGACAAAAAACTTCCAAATAAAAATATTCATTCTAAATAAGGGACACCTCTTCATCAAAATCAAACACAAGAGAATCCAATAAACTCAACTCCCATCATAGAGAAACCTTCAGTATCTATATCAAAACCTCATTTCCCTGAAAGATTACAAATTGATAAAGGGGTGGAAAAAAAAATCACGTTTCCTAACTATGATATATTATATTAATTAAAGAATTTTTGTATCAAAATTCCTTTGCTAAAATCCATTCAATAAATTCAAATCCTTGCGAAAACAATAAGATAGTTGAGTATAGATAAATCAAGGAGAAAAACAAAGGAAGTAAAAGGAATACAGTTAGTGGAAAAAAATGTAGATATCATAATGTGAAAAACAACCATATGGAAATATTTGGTTCCAAGAAGCTCCATTGTGAAAAAACACATCAATGGTATCGAAATCCCACACACATTGATCGACTTAGGAGCAGCCATAAACATCATGAGTAAACAAAATATGGAACAACTAAAACTTCCAAATATTCAATATACACTACCATTACTCAGCTAGAATATAGATCAGTAATAAAACTCAATAGTGTATTATAAGGCATTTATGTATCCTTAGATTCTTGGGAATATCCATTTGAGTTTATGATCTTAACTCCCAAGAATAACTTATAGGACATCCATTGATATTAGGAAGACCTTGGTTAGCTACAGCTGATGCTTTCATCAGTTGTAGATCTAGTGACATGTTTATCTTTGATGGAAGTTCAACAAATAAATTCACATAATATCCTACAACAAAAAAAATGATAGAATTAGAAAATGAAGAATGGATGGATGATGACATTGGCATACAAACTATTTTAACTATCTCACAAATTAGTGAAGAAAATGAAATTCTAAATTCAATAGAAAATCATGAATTATATTCACAAAGTGAGAGTAGTAAAAATTTTCAAGAACAATGTAATATTGAATACTTATCTTCCATATAAATGTCTTTATTTTATATGGAACAATTTGGTAATTCTTCAATTAAAATCTTTCCACATAAAACTTTAAATATAAATAAAAACCTAGAAAAAATTCAAAAGAAGGAATTAATAAAAGCATTGCAAAAAAATTCTTCTACATATGCATGGTAATACACTGAAATTAAAGGAATCAACCCTGAAACTTCCATACATCATATATATATTGAGAATAATTCTAGAGCAATACAACAACCTCAAAGAATAATGAACCCAACTCTTAGGGAAATTGTAAAGGAAGAGCTACAAAAACTGTTGAATGTTATCTTTATTTATCTAATATCAGATAGTCAGTGGGTTTCACCTTTAGTAATTATCCCTAAAAAGAATTGAAAATGAAGAGTGTGTGTTCATTATAGGGAGCCGAGTAAATCCACTTTAAAGTATCACTTCTATTACCTTTCATAGATCAAGTTTTAGATACACTATCAGGGAAGAAATATTTTTTATTCTTGGACAAT